>PVIU01028081.1:0-19489 GCA_004026605.1 Ondatra zibethicus | reverse complement strand
TTGTACGTGGCTTTTCCAATGGTAACATTTGAGGCAGGTCTGCAGACACTGCCATGTCTGCCCAACATAATCTGTCCCGGGATGGCTAACTGCTGGAAGACGTAATGGGTAACGCCTCATTACTCACATAACAGAAGTGAATTGTTTGTTTGTATCTGTCGTCATAGAACAAGGTCATAAGAAGATGGCTTAGTGACTGAAGATGATTATTCGGAGACCAAGACTGATGATGCCTATGCCTTCCATAATTGGTCCAGGCTCCATACAGAAGGCAACTGAAAACTGGGTGAAGTGATGAAGGCTGGCATCACTAGCAAGGCAGGAGGACCATGAATTCCATGCCAGCCTGGGCTACACAGTGAGCCCTGCTTTTCATCAAATAAATAGTCCAAAATCAGCAGCAACAGAAACTAGAAGATGGCTAAAACCTGTGCTGACAATCGGGGAGTCTCACCGTCAGTGATGATCAAGTTCTGTTGTCAGACCACAACAGACAGCCACGTGGGTCAGCAAGAAGGCTCGGAGACGAGGAGAAGAGTTCTGGTGCCAGTCTCTGCCACAGCACAAATTACCCTTTGGTTCACGGGGAAGTGACTTTGCAAGTCCTAGTTTCCCTCCACCATGGAGAACTGGTGTGCCCCCTTTCTCAGAACAGCGGCCTATACTGTCCCCTTACCTAAGAGAACAAACGGAACAGTTGCATGGTGCCCGATATGGAGGCTTTATTTTTTTCTAGAGCTTGCCGGGTGACCTGCAAGGTTCTCCTGGAGGGGCCATAAAAGGTGACTCCTTTGGAACCAAACCTATAAATACAGCTGAGCTCCTTGCCTGGCCTGTGACCAAGAGTGCCCAACTGTCCTCACAGCCGGTGTGCATAGGTCTTCCCAATTATTTTTTTTTAAACAAGAATAATTCTGCTGAACCGGCTCTCTTGATATCTGGAACGACTGCTGAAATTCCTTGGCAGGAGGAATCCTGGCAGCCTGCCTCACGCTGAGGCCAATGGATGGGCTGTCGCCATGCAGGGAGCCTGGCATCTTTTGGATAAAGTAATACATAGGGCATGACTGAGTTTCCATTTCCAAGGCACTTATGCCCGAGTGATGAAGGCAGCTGTGTCCCGTGAAGCTTCTCTTGCATAACCGTCACGTGATCGGGCCGGCTGTTTATAGCTTTCCGTTGTGTGGCGCTCTGGCCTGCGACAGGGATGCCGTGCCCTTTTCAGGAGCAGGCCAGAATGACTGTGTTTATACAGAGCCCTCCCCCAAGTCTTTTAAAGCCGTTTTGTTTTATTATCTAAACCAATGATTCTCAACTTATGGGTCACGACCCTTTTGGGGTGGTGTCAAATGACCCTTTCACGAGGGTCGCCTAAGAGCATCAGGAAATACAGATGTTTACATTGTGATTCTTAACAGTAGCAACATTACATTTATGAAGTAGCAGTGAAAATTTTATGGTTGGGGTGAGCACAACTTGAAGTGTATTAAAGCGTCGCAGTATTAGAAAACTTGAGAATTACTGGTCTAAACTAATAAATTTGGCCATCTACCTTATACTAAAGTTCATTTGTTCATTTAGTTATTCATCTAACTCCTCACCTATCTGCCCACCTATCTACCAATATACCCCACCATCCATCCATCCATCCATCCATCCATCCATCCATCCATCCATCCGTCCGTCCGTCCGTCCGTCCGTCCGTCCGTCCACCCACCTCGACATCCACCTATCCACCTATCAATCTACCTGTGCTGGTTCGTTTTTGTCAGCTGGACATGGACAAGGGTCCCCTCCAAAGAGGGGTATCAGTTGAGGAATTGCCTCCAGAATATTGATCTCTAGGACATGCCTGTGGAAATTGTCTAGGTTGATGGTTGATGTGGGAGGGCCCAGCCCACAGTGGGTGGTACCACCTTTGGACAGGTGGTCCTGGGTTATATACGAACACAGGCTGAGAAAGCCACCGGAGCAAGCCACTAACCATCATTCTTCCCTGATCTCTGCCTTAGTTCCTGCCTCCAGGTTTCTGCTTGCATTCCTGCCTGACTTCCCTCGATGATGGACTAGAAAGTGGAAGTAGAAGCCAAATAAATCTTTCCTCCCCCAAGTTGATTTTTTGTCAATGTTTTATCACAGCAAGAGAAAGTAGCTAAAACATTACCCCTCAACCCATCTATCCATCTCTCCCTTTACCTGTCCATTCACTCATCCATCCGCCTAGCTACCCATCTATTGACCCACTCATCTATCTATCCGTCCATCCATCCATCCATCCATCCATCCATCCATCCATCCATCCATCCATCCATCCATCTACTGACCCACTCATCTATCCACCTATCCATACTCACATCTATCCATCCATCCACCCATCCATTCATCCATCTACTGAATCACCTATCTATCTATCTATCTATCTATCTATCTATCTATCTATCTATCTATCTATCTATCTATCTATCTATCTATCTATCTATCCATTCATCCTTCCATCCATCTACTCATCCATTCATCCAGTTACTGACTCAATCATCTATCTATCTATCTATCTATCTATCTATCTATCTATCTATCTATCTATCTATCATCTATCCATCCAACTAATAATTGGTAAGTAGTGCCTATCAGACACTAGAGATACAAAGTTAAATAAAACACACTTGAAGTTGGGGTGGGAACAAGAAATATTTATTCTTAGACCCAGTCCTATACCAGTTAGAAGTGTGGGGTAAGTTCTAGGCATAGTATGTTTGCCACCCCAATCCCCTAAGAAAGTATCATTTGAAAGCCAAGATTGAAGGCACTGGAATTTCTAGATCCTGAAGCCAGAGGAATACATCAGATCAAACAATCTAGAGAGTGGTTAGGGCAAAACCTCATAAAGAATGGTGGGATTTGCCTGCAGTGGAATTTCAACTTCTTACTTTTTAGCTTTGGGTGCTTCTGGCTGGCCTCCTTTAGGTTTTTCTTCCTTTCTTCTTTGGCTTATAATGAGGGTAAGATTCTTCATACCCAGAAACTGAGGTGCAAGTGATCCCAGAGGTTCGGGTTGCCCTTGGGCCCTCAGGAGGTGAGAGCAAGCATACCCAGGTGGACCATTTAACACTGAGTATCGGCCCCATTTCCAGGACCAGGGCCAAGACCTCTATTATTATTTTTATCTTAAAACTAACATGAATATGTTGCTAACCAGAATGTAACTTGTATCTATTAATTAAGATTCAAAATAAAACCTCAGGCTGAGAGATGGCTCAGTAGTTAAGACTGCTGCTCTTCCAAAGGACCTGGCTTTAATTCCCAGCACCCACATGGCAACTCACAACTGTCTGTAACTCCAGTTCGAGGATCCAACACCATAATACAGACGTACATGCAGTCAAAACACATTAAATAAATAAATAAATACCCATCACATGCCGGGCGGTGGTAGCACACGCCTTTAATCCCAGCACTCGGGAGGCAGAGGCAGGTGGATCTCTGTGAGTTCGAGGCCAGCCTGGTCTATGAGAGCTAGTTTCAGGACAGGCTCCAAAGCTACAGAGAAACCCTGTCTCAAAATAAAACAAAACAAAAATACCTGTCACATGCTTGCGGAAGGCATGTGTTTGAATGACACTGTTGGAACACGGTCTAGGAATGGAGTTTAGTGGGGAGAATTCTGAGTGCTTGTGAGAACACTTCAGGAAACAAGACAAGAGTCTTGTGATCTCAGTGTTTTCAAAACACAACATTGGTCTCAGAATGCATTTTCGTGCTCCTCCCAGGAGGAGTGGCTAGGAGTGTGTTTACTCATTATTGCTTGCTTGCTGCTGTTATTTAATTAACTGTTGAAACCATCCATCCTTTACATACCTCTATGGGAAAACATGTTTCTGCCACGTGAGGCTTATCCCCGTGACTGTACACAGCTTGACCTCATAGAAACTTTATTCACGAGACCTTCTTAACCCTCAGAGTTGAAATCCTCTGAAGCTCTGAATAAAGTGGGCCATTGCATTGGTCGGCCTCATTAGTTGGCGCCATTCTCCCAGGTCCCACCACCTTCAGAGCTGTGACATACACAATAGACAGTAGAGAGCTCAGGTCCTCTCTCCTCCCCTTAAGGTGGCCTCCTGGAGTACAGCTTGGAGCGTCAGGAAAGGTCTCGCCATTTTGAGTGGGTTAAAGTCTGGCCAGAGTACAGATACTGTTGTCCCTGTTCATTTATATAATCTACCCTTCATACCTTTAAAAATTTTTTATTTATTTATATTTATTTCATACGCACTGGCGTTTTGCCTGTATGTACATCTGTATGAGGTTGTCCGATCTGCTGGAACTGGAATTACAGATGGCTGTGAGCTGCCACATGAGTGCTGGGAATTGAACTCGGGACCTCTGGAGGAGCAGCCAGTGCTCTTAACCACTGAGCCATCTCCCAAGTCCCCATTCACACCTTCTAATGCTTGACTCTGCACATGGGCAGATATATATACTCAGTGGAGTCCCGTCTTTTCACTATAACTCAACATCTGAAACCCTGCCTTTTGACACTATGTCTTGTAAATTATCCACATAAGCCCGCACATATTTTTATTATATTCTATTAATTTTTCCTGGCTTCCAGTGTTCTTTAATATGGTCTCTATAGTTTATATGTAACCCTCATTCTGTCATTGGCTCCTGGGGGTGCACTCTGTCTTCTGTTGTTGCAAACGCTGTTGTAGTGAATGACGGTGTACGTGTGGCTTTGTGTAGCCCTGTGAATCTTTTGCACTATAAATACCCCTGAGTGGAGTAGCCAGGTCATAGGGCTCCTGCAAGCTGGAGCGATAACTCAGTGGATAAAGAGCTTGCTGCATAAGTATAATGACCTAAGTTTGGCTCCCCAGCACCACATAAAAAATTCAGTTGTGGTAGTACGCACTTGTAATCCTGGGGCTGGGAAGTGGAGATGGGAGGGTCTCCGGGGGTCAACTGACCACAGGCATAGCTGATTTGGTTTTCAAAACCAAGCCAAAACAAAAACCCACCACCACCAGCAACAGCAAAATCCAAAGGTGGAGAATGAGAGAAGAAAACCGCTTTTGGCTTCTGACCTCCACACTTGCCACAGGAACTCAATCTGTAGACCAGGCTGACCTCGACCTCACAGAGATATGCCTGCCTCTGCCTCCCAAGTGCTGGAATTAAAGGCATGTGCCACCATTGCCTTTAATGGCTTGAAGGGGGATATTTTTTAAAGGGCAGTTTTGTGGGGCTTTCTCTATTTCCCATTGTCACCACCAATGAACAGAAGGGTGGAAGGTTCCTCACACCTTCGGCTATGCTGCCGAAGCTCAATTTTTAACCATGTGCTAAGTGTAAAGGAACCTTCCAGAAAATTGGGGATCAGTCATGAGTGGCCTTGAACCTTTCTCCTGTCTTAGAATTCTTGAGTGTTTCCTTTGTCAGAAAGAATCGATTGATACCCTTCGTCTATTTCCTAATTAGACTATTGGTTTGTTTTCTTATCATTTTTGTTTTGTTTTGTTTCTTAGACAGGGTTTCTCTGTGTAGCCTGGGCTGTGCTGGAACTCTGTAGACCAGGCTGGCCTCAAACTCAGAGATCCACCTGCCTCTGCCTCCCAAGTGCTGGGATTATAGGCACACACCCCCAGAATTCTTATGTATTGTGGAAATAATCACTATATCTATGGCAAACATATTTCCCTCCTAGCACTGTCCTTGTTTTGCTTGCAGACAGATTTTGCATGCCTTCAAACTCTCCATCCTCCTGCCTCAGTCTCTGGAGTGCTGGGCTTACAGCTATGTGCCATGTCCTTATCTTTGCTTTTTCTGAAGTTTGGAATCTTCTGTGTTTTGTGTGAGCCATAAACATTAAGTTATTCTCCATTCTGAGATGTTGTTACTTTGCCGTGTGTGTGTGTGTGTGTGTGTGTGTGTGTGTGTGTGTGTGTGTTTGTCAGGGGGCATGCATGTGTGCATGTAAAGGTGTGTGAATGTTTGTGTTTGTATATGTGTGTGTGTATGCTTGTGTGTGTTTGTGTATGTGTTTATGGTTGTATATGTGAGTGTGTTTTTGTCAGAGGGGGACAGGCACATGTGTGAAAGTGTGTGTGTGTGTGTGTGTGTTAGTAGGAAACATGCACGTGTGGGTGTCAGAGGAAAAACATGAATGTTAGTCTCCACATTCTGCCTTTTTTTGTGACAGTCTCCTGTGTGGCTGGTCACTGGGTAGGCCAGGCTAGCCGGCCTGTGAGCCTCAGCTAACACTCCTGTCTCACCGCCTGTTTCAGGCTAGGCCCGCTGGGATTGGAGACACATGCTACTGTGCCTGGCTTCACATGAGCTCCATGGGGCTTAGGCGTCAACATTTGTTTGGCAAGTCCTCTACCTGAGCCATCTCCCAGCACACTCTGAGATAGTAGTCCTTCTTTAATGCTTTTATACCATGTGTAATATGTTATTCATTATTAGCATTACCCTTTGTTTTCCCCGATTCGGAATCTGTCAGAGTGGGTTGTGACACAGCTTTACTCGCCATCCAGTTGGACTGAAGTCTTTACTCTCACCGGCTGTCTTCTCGGCATTGATTTATGTCTCAAATCTGCAACACTGTCTTGTTGTCTTGTTCAACACAACACAGCACAGCACAACATTGTCTTAGTCAGTGTTCCACTGTTGTGAAGAGACAACACCATGGCAATTCTTATAAAGGAAAACATTCAATTGCAACTAGCTTACTGTCCGGGGGTTATAGTCTATTACCACGGCAGCGAGCATGGCAGCATGCAAGCGGTCATGGTGCTTGTGAGGTGGCTGAGAGTTCTGGATGGGCCGGTAGCAGTGTCTATACACAGCGCCTAGTTTTAAACTCCAAAGCGCTGCCCCACTTCCTCCAACCAGGTCACGCCTCCTAACTGCCCCCCCCCGCCATTAAGTAGGCCACTCCCTAATTACCGAGCATTCAAATATATGAGCCTATGGGGGCTGTTCCTACTCAAACCGCCTCAACCATGAAACCTCATCGGGCCCTCCATCTCCACATGTTATTAGGTCTGCTTTTGACATTTCCCCTCTTCTGTTGCTCTCTGGTTACCTAAGAACGAGCATCACATCATAGATTTATAGTAAGCATTGATTTCTGGTTTAGAAAAAAAAAAGGCAATCACTGTTTTTCAAAATTTATTACTTACTAGTTGTGTTTATCTTTTCATTTAAACTCAGGAAATTAGGGACCAGGGTGTGGCTCAGAAGGCTTGCCTAGAATTCAGGGAACTCTGGGTCCTACCACTAGTGCCACAAAGACTAAATAGTACATGACATTGCTCACGAGGTGGTGTTGTGGAATATTCTTGTATACACTGTAAAGGTGTGCCTTTGACAAGGCGCCTTCTGATTGGTTTAATAAAAAGCTAAATGGCCAATAGCTAGACAGGAGATATAGGCAGGAGAGTCAGACAAAGAGCCCTCTGGGAAGAAGAAGGGCAAAATTACCAGCAGCCACAGAGGGAGCAAGACATGATAGAGGACAGGTAAAAGCCACGAGTCATGTAGCAACACACAGATTGGTAGAAATGGGTTAGGTTTAGTTGTAAGAGTTACTTAGTAACAAGCCCAAGCTATCAGCCCGAGCTTTCATAATCAATAATAAGTCTCCATGTTGTGATTTGGGAGCTGGCTGGTGGGACAGAAAAATTCTCCTACAAAGTGGAGGCAGGGGGACCAGAAGCTCAAAGTCATCTTCAGCTATACCTGGAGTTTGATACCATCCTTAGCTGCGTGGGAGGCCCAGGGCCATGCAGATAGCAGCTAATGGATTCATAGCTTTTGGCTGATTTTACACCAGACAAAGCGGAGTGAAGTCACAGCATCTCAGAGACACTGGAAAGCCTGGTTTGCCCAGGAGAACCAGAGAGATGTTCTTCTGACCACGGCCACCAGGGAAGACTCTGCAACACTTGGAATGCAATCATTCACCTCCTCCTAGGTGTCTTTGCTACTGCTTTGGGATTCCCTGAGGTTGCCCAGACTCGTACACTCTTCCACATCTCGCTGTCAGGAACCCTTTCCATGTTTCTACCTTCCTCTGAAGTAGAGATTTATTTATTCATTTTAATAAAAACAAGCAGGCGGGTGATCCTTTCAAAGCTGCAGAGAATTTTCCTAAGGTTTTAATTAAAAATTATTTATTTTTATATGAGAATGAGTGTTTTGCCTGTGTCTACGGATGCATGCCATGTGAACGCTTGGTTCCTGAGGAGGTCAGAAGGGGGCATCAGCTTCCCTGGAACTGGAGTTACAGACAGTTGTGGGCCACCATGTGGGTGCTCTCTATGAAACCCAGATCCTCTGCAAGAGCAGTCAGTGCTCTCAACTACTGAGCCATCTCTCAGACCCCTCCCACCTAAGATTTTAATTTATGTTCAGTTAAGAAAGAAAAAAAGAAAAATTGTGAGAAAATTATTATCAATGATAATGATGTGTCGAAGAGTACATAGGATTATAATATTATTTTCTGGGTTCATTTCTGGGTCCACACCCCCTCCTCCAAATGAGCCCCACTTGTTTAGATAGCTGCACCCTGATGCATATTTGCTTTTACACTCTAGGGTCACACGGAACAGCTACCGTTCTGTCCCTTCTTAACACCACGTTCACTTCTCTTCCCTGTTACACAGTGCACATGGCTGCCTCCTAGCTTACAGAATTTTCGAGGACAATGCAAGCAAGTTTTGATCCCTGCAGATCCCCGGTTATTATTTATGCATTTCCCCTTAAATAGTGAGCAAATCAAGTTAGGGAGCCAGCAACTGACTCCTTCAAAGCTAGGCAAGAGAAAGAAAGCCCACTTGGCATTCCTGTTTCCCGTCTCCTCTTTCAGGTGAAAGGTTTGAAAAATTTCCCAGACTTACTCCTGAGTTACTTACACAATACTGTTTTTATGAGGAATTCAATAAAAGCCCAACGCATGAGTTGTGGCCCTCCCTCTTTGCCTCCTTTTCCTACTGGGGCAAAAGTTGAATACGTTCCATAAAAACCAAACAACCTGGGATCTAGAGTGAATTGAACCAAATGGTAAATAAAAGGCAAATAAGTAAATCAAGAAATCCTGTGGGAGAAGGAACCGGGTCACTCCAGTCCCGCTGAGGCTCCTCTTTGCTGCATCTGGTTGTTGCCCACAAGATGTCGCTATGTCCCCTTTGGTGCTGACAGTCTTGTAGCTGGCTGGGGGTGGGGAAATGCACAGGGACTGGACGCCTCACAGTTCTGTGTGAAACGCAACAGTATTTTTCTCCCCCACTCTGGCAGGCAGCCAGGCTAATAAAAAAATTTTTTTTAAACCAACAGTACGAATTGAAAAAGGCTTTTAAGAAACATCTGTACAGAGAAACCTCTACCTCTAAAGGAGTCTAACCCCATATTTATACTGTATAAATTAAAATGGAAAATAAAAGCCCATTTGGGCCAATGTGTGTAATCTCCAGGGCAAGAGAAAAGTACTTGTGAAGTCAATTCACTTTGAAAATGACGGCATTATTTTAAATATGGAGGATATGAGAGCCCTGAACACTCAAAATTCAGCAGTGTAGGCTTCAAAATCCAGCATCCCTAAACAAACTCAGTCAACCAAATTTCCCTCCACAGGCTCAAATTTGAGGGCAGAGACACAATTTATTTTTTAACTTTCATCTCCTCTAGTTGCTTATGTGAAAATGGCTTCCGGACATGCGTGGCACACACAGGAAGCTGTGCCCTGGCCGCAGGAGAACCAGAAAAGACGCTGTTGTCCCTGTCACCATTCTGGAGGACTAAAAGTCCCTACAACATCCAAAAATGGATGCTTCTATTTATATAGAAGGCAAGGAGATGCTTCAGAAAGCCAACCCGCAGTGATAGCTAATGCTGGCTGTTAACTTGACATGCCTAGGTGGACAGGAACCTCCGTTGAGGAATTGCCACCATCAGCTTGCCTATGGCCATGTCTGTGGGACATTTTCTCCCTTGCTAATTGATGTAGGAGGACCCAGCCCACTGTAGGTGGTGCCATCCCTGGGCAGATTGTTCTGGGAGGTGTAAGACAGGTAACGGCACAGGGGCCTGGAGAGCGAGGCAGTGAACTGCATCGAGGTTCCTGCCCTGAGCTTCAGCCTGCCTTGGCTTCCATTAATGATGACCTCTAACCTGAAGGATATAGCACACTCTTTGCTCTCAAAGTTGCTTTTGCTCCTGTTCTTTGTCACGTAAAGTGCATAAAGGCAAACTAGGTCAATTGGATTTGAGCACTGTCTGGTGGATGATCTACCTGGCTAAGAGCTGTGTGTATCCACAGCTTCTGGAAGTTGCTGAGAAACACACTCCGTAGGGTGTGCGCGCAGTCTTCTAGGCATATTCTGGGATGGCATGTCTCTAGGCATCCACAGCAGGTTGTGGCTGGGGTTCCCCATCTTCTTAAGGCAATGCATATTTACATAGTAGGAGCAATGTTACATAGTAGGTTGGTTTGTGGTTCTTCAATTTATGGTCTTAGGACAACTGTATATTATCAAAAACTTACTGGGCTTCTTAGAGAGCTTTTAGTCTGTGTTATTTGTAATTATCAATATTTGTTGTATTAAAAATTAAATACGTGTTAATTTGTTTAAAAATAAAAATTCTATAACATTATGAATGCTTGTGTTTTATAAATAGTAATTATTTTCCAAAGAGAAAAATATGTTGTTTTTATATTATTTCAAATTTTTGTTTTTTTCAAAATGTAACTTTTTAAAAAATAAATAGTAAAAATTTCAATTATGTATATGTGATTTGGCTTAAAGGACTCTCTGCTCCTTCCTGTTCTAGAGACAGCTGCATCTTTTCGTGCAGTGCCAGCCTCACTCCTGAGACACGATGGTGAAGGTCAGAGTGAACGCATTTGGCCATATTGGATACCGGGGGGCCAGGGCTGCCTTTGATTCTGGCAAAGTGGACATTGTTGCCATCAATGACCTCTTCATTGGCCTCAGCTACATGGTCTACTTGTTCTAGTATGACTCCACCCATGGCAAGTTCAAAGGCACAGTTAAGGCTGAGAATGGAAGCTTGTCATCAACGGGAAGGCCATCATCATCTTCCAGGAGCGAGATCCCGCCAACATCAAACGGGGTAATGCCAGTGCCGAGTATATTGTGGAGTCTACTGGTGTCTTCACCACCATGGAGAAGTCTGGGGCCAATAGGGTCATCATCTCCGCCCCTTTGGCTGATGCCACTATGTTTGTGATTGGTGTGGATGATGAGAAGACAATTCCCTCAAGATTGTCAGCAATGCTCCTGCGCCACCAACTGCTTAGCCCCCTTGGCCAAGGCCATCCATGACAACTTTGGCATCGTGGAAGGACTCATGACCACAGTCCATGCCACCACAGCCACCCAGAAGACTGTGGATGGCCCCCTGACAAGCTGTGGTGTGATGGCTGTGGGGCTGCCCAGAACATCATCCCTGCATCCACTGGCACTGCCAAGGTAGTGGGCAGAGTCATCCCAGAGATGAGCGGAAAGCTCACAGGCATGGCCTCCCGTGTTCCTACCCCCAATGTGTCCGTCATGGATCTGACATGCCACCTGGAGAAAGTTGCCAAGTATGAAGACATCAAGAAGGTGGTGAAGCAGGCATCCAAGGGTCCACTAAAGAGCACCCTGGGCTACAGCGAGGACCAGGTTGTCTCCTGTGACTTTAACAGTGACGTCCACTCTACCACCTTCGATGCTGGGGCTGGCATTGCTCTCAATGACAACTTTGTAAAGCTCATTTCTTGGTATAACAATGAATTCAGCTACAGCAACAGAGTGGTGGACCTCATGACCTACATAGCCTCCTACAAGGAGTAAGAAGCCCGCCCTGGCCCACCCATCCCAGCAAGGACACAGCAAGAGAGAGGCCCCTGACTGCTAAACAGTCCTTGTCCCAAATCAGCCCCTGACATTGATTATCTCCCTCATAGTTTCCATCCCAGACCACCAGAATAACCAGAGGGGCTTAGGGAGCCTCACTCTCTTGAATGCCATCAATAAAGTTCACTGTACCAATCACAAAAACAAACAAACAAACAAACAAAAAACCAAAAGAAAAAAGATTTGGTTTAAGGAAAGCACCTGGGCTGCCTGCCACATGCATAGGTTTCCATTATGTAAACATGTATTCATGTAAAACAACAAAAACCAGCCAGGTGTGGTGGCCCTTGTAATCTCAGTGCTGGGGAGGCAGAGACAGAAGAATCCCTGGGGCCTGCTGTCCAGCAAGCCTGCCTATTTGGTGAGTTCTAGGCCTATTTGCTGAGGAGTTTTAGGTGAGAGACCCTGCATCTAAAAATTACGTGTATATTACCTGGGGGAAGACAACAGAGGTTGGCCTCTGGCTTCTATATACATGTGCTGGCTTACACATGCACACACACACGCACACACACACGCACGTACACACGCGCACACACACGCACACACACAAACACACACACACACACAAACACACACACACACACACACACACACTCCCCAGGCGAGGGGAATATTAAGAAACTTAGGGATTCTCCAGTCCAGTGAGGCACAAGTGTAGAGAAGCAGGATCTTAGAAGGAGAAATGGAGCACACAGGCCCCCCAGGCTCACTCAGCTCTGGGTCAGGGCGCTGGTTACAGTGGTTGCATCACCACGTGAGGCTTCTCACCTGAGTCTGTTCTCCTGGAGTCTCTCAGACAGAAAGGAGAAGATGTATTTTGTTTTTCCTGTGTTTCTCAAACGAGTCATGAGTTGAAAGCCGTATGGTTCCAAACCTGGAGGACTCTCACCATCGTAATTGTGTCCTTGGTCTTTGCTGTTCAGGTTATGGACAGGCGCAGGGGTTTCTCCTCTGCCTGTGGCCAGTATACTACTTTTCTCTCAGGGGACAATGAACAGTCGGCCTGTGACCCACAGTGCTGCACTTGGTTCTGCTAGACACTTGATTTTACTTAGTTAAAAACCACAGAGAGCCTTGCTCTTCAGTGTTAGCGATGCAAAATATGTAGATGGATCCTTGTGGCTCAAATAACGCAGTTATTTGGGATAGTGTACCTAAGGGAGTTTGAAGAGAAGTCATCTTGTTTTGTCAAAAAAAAAAAAAAAAAAAAACCAACCAAGGGCTGGAGAGATGGCTCAGAGGTTAAGAGCACTGGCTGTTCTTCCAGAGGTCCTGAGTTCAATTCCCAGCATCCACGTGGTGGCTGACAACAACAAACAAACAAACAAAAAACAAAATAAAGCAAAAACATTGCAGAAGTGGACAAGGCTTTTCATATTGTTGCCAAAATATGGTTATAATAAGTTTTGAAAGTAAGAATGCTAGTCTGCCTACATTTTCTTTTCTCTGTCACTCCTTCAGAAACCCTATCTATCTATCTATCTATCTATCTATCTATCTATCTATCTATCTATCTATCTTTCATCATTGCAAGCCAAGGCCTCCCGCAAGCCGGCGAGAATCCTACACTGGGCCCTCAGCCCAGAAATACTCATTTGAAGCAATAAAAGAGTGAACTAAACTTGGTTGAGATGGAGACGCGTCGTGGCTTGAACTTGTGGGATTAGAAGCCCATCTGTACCTTGTCTCCTTGAACAGAGCTTGCCCAGAGCGCTCCTTCTTTATTCTGGCTAGGGAACAAGAGCAGCTGTACTGTCGTCCTGACTGAGCGGCTTCTGTGTCCCCATGCACCTGGCAGTTACTAGATGCTATCAAGAACACAGTGTGCATCTCCCCTCTCTAAGCCACGTATTTCAAACTCTGATTCTTTTTCTGGGTGTTCTTTTCTTCATTTAATGAAAGTTTTTAAATATATAATTCATTTTTATTTTATGTGCTTTGGTGTTTTGATTACATGGCATCTACGTGAGAGCGTCAGACCCTCTGGAACTGGAGTTGCAGACAGTTGTGAGCTGTCATGCGGGTGCTGGGAATTGAACCCAGGTCCTCTGAGTGAGCAGCCAGTGCGTTTAACTGCTGAGCCATCTCTCCAGCTCTCTCTTTTGAGTGTTCTTAATTCTATCTTTCAGTCCTTTTCAGTTATGGATGTTCAGAAATATTTCTCTGGGATGACTGCAGACTGAAGCCATCTGCTTACTAAGTCAGCCTGTAGCTGCCCTCAGGTTTTCTTGCTCGGTGACCTTACAAGCGGTACACTGGCCTAATATGAAAAAATGCGGACAAGTTCATTAAAGGCCCCTTCACCCTCTTTCCTAGCACTTAATTTATTGGATCTGAGTTCTTCCTTCTGAGGGAGAATACTGGCTGAGCGAGTTGAAAGTGGCATCAATAGGTATTTGGTCCACAGTTACATATTGAAGGCACTGTGTCAGATACTGTGGGAGACTTGGAGGACCAGCGTCAGAGACAGAGGACCCTTCTGAGGAGCTAGAAGCCTCCCACAGGAGCTGAGATATGTAGAGATCAGGGCTGGGGGACAAAGAGAGTGTGACAGGCATGGGAGGGCATAACCGCCGGACACAAGGATAGGACAGTGACTGCCCTCTGGGACTTTGGTGACTTCATTGGGGATGTGCAGAAAATAGGTATGTGATTGAATAGGGAACCCAGATTTAAGC
Organism: Ondatra zibethicus; assembly: GCA_004026605.1. Classification (NCBI taxonomy): domain Eukaryota; kingdom Metazoa; phylum Chordata; class Mammalia; order Rodentia; family Cricetidae; genus Ondatra; species Ondatra zibethicus. The sequence continues at coordinate 4,887 of PVIU01028081.1, read as the reverse complement.
CAAAGGAAGTGGCTAGCATAGCACGAACTGAGAGCATCTGAGTTCAAATCTTGCACATTTCACTTACACCTGGGGAGGTTCAGCTGACACTCTTGCCATGGGGTTTTCTCATCAGAAGCGCGGATCTAGTCTATGTTACCTAGACGATCATAGGATGTTTAGACATACAAAGCATTTGCCGTTGCTCAGTGTGGAGAGAGCAGGGCTTCTCGAGTGCGGTGTTTTCCATTAAATTCAGCAGCTGTTCCTTAAGCAACTGCTGTCCAGGTGGGCAATTGCAGCTCTGCAGCTGCCAGGAGCAGCTGGGCAGTGCTGGCCATAGCCAGGTAGGAATTCCATTCCCTCAGGCACCTGCTGTGCCACAGCCACCAGAGAGAACTTTACCCAGATCTCTACCCCTCTCTAGAACTCAGGATTCAGAGGTCAAGGTGAAATTCTGCTCTTTCAGAAAGGCTGAAGAGCAAATAGCTAAACTTCCCTCCTAGCTCACGGCTTCCCCCAAAACAGTGCATCCTTTTTCTCAGCCCCCACTTAAGAACCCTGCCCACACATGGTTCCTTCCTCCACTTCCAGTCAGCTAATTGCTGACTCAGCATCCTGACCCCAGGTTAATTTTATTGAACCAAACAAATGTAACATGCCTTTGCATCATTAAACAAGTATTCCACAGCATAAATTAATGTAACACATCTTAAATTAATATTCTGCAAAACAAGTGTGTTCTCTTCGTGACTCCTTTTGGTTGAAGAAATCTTTACATGATCATCAGTTGTAGGTGTTTAAGATATACACACACAAATCAAACATTTAGAGAGAATAAATTATAAGTAAGTTGATTTTGAAGCAGTTCTTTGGTATACATGGGATTTTAACAGTTTATGAGAGACCAGAGGAAGCTTGCGCACTAAAGAGATGGATGTACTTGACTGTCAACACGGTGAGGTCCAAATATTCACTAATCTGATATCTACACACCAGGCATGATGATGGGAACATATAAACTTATAAAATCTCCTAGGGCTCAGACGTGGTTCATTGGAAGATGAGATAGGAGAATACCTCCATGAAACCTACAGGCGAGTAGTCACGAGAGGTTAGAATGCTCTCTAGTGAAAAAAATTATATAATAAATATTATATAAATAAACATTTCCTAAATGGTTATATGACAGATTATATACGTATTTATGTGTGTTTTAGTTCCTTTTCTGTTGCTATGATAAAATACTATGACCAAGACAACTTATAGAAGAAAGAGTTTATTTGGGCTACGTTTCCAGAGGGTTAGAGTCCATCACGGTGGGGATACAGCAAGCAGAAGACACAGCAGCTGGGGCAGATGCTGAGAGCATGTGTCCTTTACTGGAAGCAGGAAACAGAGCAATTGGAAATGGTGTGAGTTCTTAAACTCGCCAAGCCTGCCTCTGGTGGCGTATTTCCTCCAGCAAGGCCACACCTCCTAAGCCTTTTTAAATGGCACCAACTGGAGATCAAGTGTTCAAATACATGATCCTATGGGGGACAGTCTCATCCAGACCATCACTACCATCACACATACACAGACACACACACAGATACACACACATGCATGCACACACACAGAGATACACGCACACTCACATGCCAGGACCGCCATTCTGCTGCTACCCAGAATTCTTGGCGTTTGTCAGCTGGGCAACAGGTCAAAGGGGCTGGGGGTAGGACAGGAGGGTGAGGAGGTGGTCTTGCCCTCACTCTCACTGCTAAACTGCTCCCTCTACTAATCAACTTCCAGGGCTAAGGACTTAAGTCTGTCTGCTTCTTGCAACAGACTTCCGGCCCCTGCAGAAGGCAGAACCTTTGAGTGGAGGAGTTGGCTATTTAAGACAGGGAGAGAAAAGAAGGCAGGAAAAACAGATTGCTGTCACTGCACCTTATCCTGTCACCCTCGCTTGGCAGCTGGCTCTCTCAGCAGCAGTTGGGGAGAAGTTGTAATAGCTGTCTTTGGAGTTCTGGGGGCCACTGTGGAAAGAAGAGGAGTGGTATGGATGTACCAGGTAAGAACGCAACCGAGCACTGGCCGATCAGGATTGAGCTAACGACCAGATCCAGAGTCGGCGATCTCCACCAGAAAAGGTCCAACTCCAAGCCAGGGACTTCTGCAGGAAGGGATCCAGACCAGGATTTACAGAAACAGATCAAAGCTGGCAACCTAAGCCAAAGTAGGCCTGAGACAGCAAACTGCAAGAAAGCAGAGCAAAGCACAGGAGTGCTGAACTATCTCCAGGAACACAGAGTAACCAAGGGGGTAACTAGAACTGTGACACTGACTGTACCACGAGGAACAACTATCTGAGCTTTGGATTCACTGGCACCTAGAAGATTATTCAACAGAATCTTAGACAACCCCAATTACACCTATTAGAGGAAAAGATGAGTAGAAAAGGTAAGATCACATGCTACAGCACAAAGAGCAACACAACACCAGTAAAACCTAAAGACCCTACAACAGCAAGACCTGAACAACCAAATATGGATGAACCAGAAGAAAATGACCTAAAAAATAACCTCAAGAGAATGTTTGAAATTCTTAAAGATGAAATGAGAAATTCCCTTAAAGAAATTGAGGAAAAGACAAACAAAAAATTGGAAGACATAAGGAAATCACTTAAAGAAAACCAAGAGAAAGAAATCAAACATATGAAAGAAACTACTCAGGACTTGAAAGCTGAAATAGAAACAATAAAGAAAACACAAGCCAAAGGAATTATAGAAACAGAAATCATGAGAATAAGATCAGGAACCACAAATGCAAGCATGAACAGCAGAATACAAGAGATGAAAGAGAAAAATCTCAAGCGCTGAAGATACAATAGAGGAAATAGACTTATCAGTTAAAGAAAACATCATATCTAACAAAAGCTTAACCCAAAATATCCATGAAATATGGGACACCATAAAAAGGCCAAATCTTAGAATAATAGGTATAACAGGAGGAGAAGAAGTTCAACTCAAAGGCACGGAAAATTTATTTAACAAAATTATAGAAGGAAACTTTCCCTACCTAAAAAAAGATATGCCTATGAAGATACAAGAAGCTTATAGAACACCAAATAGACTGGATCCAAAAAAAAGTCCTGTTGCCACATAATAATCAAAACACTAAACATACAGAGTAAAGAAAGAATATTAAGAGCTGCAAAGGAAAAAGGCCAAGTAACATATAAAGGTAGACCTATCAGAATTACAGCTGATTTCTCATTGGAGACAATGAAAGCCAGAAGGTCATGGTCAAGTATTATGCAGACATTAAGAGAACACAGATGCCAGCCCATACTACTATACCCAGCAAACACTTTCGATCACCATAGAAGGACAAAACAAGATATTCCATGACATATCTAGATTTCACTAATACCTAGCCACAAACCCAGCCCTACACAAAATACTAGAAGGAAAACTCCAACCCAAGGAAGATGGCTACACCAACAAAAACACAGACAATTGATGATCTCATAATAGAAAATTCTGAAGAAGAGAAAAACTCACAAATTAACATCACCAACGATGAAAACTAAATTAACAGGAGATAGCAACCACTGGTCATTAATATCCCTTAATGTAAATGGACTCAACTCACCCATAAAAAGGAACAGATTGGATACGAAAACAAAATCCATCCCTCTTCTGCATACAAGAAACACATCTCAACCTCAAAGACAGACAGCATCTCAGAGTAAAGGGTTAGGAAAAAGTATACCAATCAAATGGACCTAAGAAACAAGCGGGTATAGCTATCCTAATATCTAACAAAATAGACTTCAAGCTAAAATCAGTCAAAAGAGGCAAAGAAGGTCATTTCATATTAGGCACAGGAAAAATCCATCAAGAGGAAATTTCAATACTGAACATCTATGCCCCAAATACAAGGGCACTCTCATATGTCAAAGAAACACTTCTAAAGCTTAAATCATATATTAAACCTCACACATTAATAGTGGGAGACTTCAACACTCCTCTCTCACCATTGGACAGGTCAATCAGACAAAAAATAAACAGAGAAATAAGAGAACTAACAGATGTTATGACTCAACTCAAATGGACTTAACAGACATCTATAGAATATTCCATCCAAACAGAAAAGAAAATACCTTCTTCTCTGCACCTTATGGAACCTTCTCAAAAATTGACCACATACTCGGTAACAAAACAAACCTCAACACATACAAAAAAAGTGGAATAACCCAATGTACCTTATCAGATAACCATGCTTTAAAACTAGAAGTCAACAGCAATACTAATTCCAGAAAGCCCACAAACACATGGAAATTAAACAATGCTCACCTGAATCATCAATGGGTCAAGGAAGAAATATAGGGAGAAATTAAAGACTTCCTTAAATGCAAAGAAAATGACCACACAATATACCCAAATTTATGGGACACAATGAAAGCAGTGTTAAGAGGCAAGTTTATAGCACTAAAAGCCTACATAAAGAAGCTGGAAAAATCCCACACTAGTGAATTAACAGAACATTTGAAAACTTTAGAACAAAAAGAAGCAAACTCACCTAAGAGAACTAGACGGCAGGAAATAATCAATTTGAGAGCTGAAATCAACAAAATAGAAACAAAGAAAACAATACAATAATCAATGAGACAAAGAGCTGGTTCTTTGAGAAATCAACAAAATAGGACAAACCTTTATCCCAACTAACCAAAAGGCAGAGAGAGAATATCCAAATTAACAAAATCAGAAATGAAAAGGGGGACATAACAACAGACACGGAGGAAATACAGAGGATCATCAGGTCATATTTTGAAAACCTGTACTCCACAAAATTGGAAAATTTAAAGGAAATGGACAACTTTCTGGATAAATATCACTTACCAAAATTAAATCAAGACCA
>PVIU01028080.1:0-19489 GCA_004026605.1 Ondatra zibethicus | reverse complement strand
AGGGATGGGGGTGGGCCTTGGACTTCCAACAGGGCAGGGCACCATGCCCTCTTTCAAGGAAGAAGGGGGAGGGAGGAGGGGTGGGGGGTAGTGGGAGGGGACCGGGAGAAGGGGAAGAAAGGAAAAAAAATTTTATTTCTTTAATTATGTTCTTGAATGGAAAAAATAAAACAAAACAATGTATGGAAAAAAAATAAAATAAAATTATAAATACTCAACCAAAAAAAAAAAGACTCTTGGACTCCATAAGGGTCACCTGGGCACAGGGAGCCACCCTTTGAGAGCTATGACATCAGGTCACTGAGGTAGGGATTTCAAGATGGTTTTCCCAAATTCATCTCTACCTCTACCTCTGATGTGCCAACAAAAGTGGTGAACTATGAACTTGTGGGTCAAATTCAGCCATGAGAGAGCAGGTAAATGTGCTTCTCTCACGACAGATGAGGAAGGTGGGAGAAGGGGAAGGATGGGAGGACAGAGCATCTCAGAGAAGAGGGAGAAGAAATTGCCTCCTCACCTCAGTTCACACCTAAAAGTTAAGCCATAAATACACATGTAAAAGACTTGCGTGTGCTGTGTGCATGTATGGAAGTCAGAGGACACACTAAGGGAATTTGTTCTCTCCTTCTACCATGGGGGGTGGGTTCTGGGGATCATGCTCAGTTTGTCAGCCTTGGTGACAAGTACCTTTACGCACGAGGACACCCCTCCAGCCCTAGGTACGGAGGTTTTACAGGTGACATATTTGGATCAGGGAGTGGAGAAATCTGCAGGCTTCCACCTATAGATGCCTGCTCCACGAACGCTATGGGTTGAATGTTTGGGCCTCTTTGAATTCGTGTGCTGAAATTCTACACTTTCATGTGGTAGCATTCGGAGGTGGCCGTTGGGAGGCAGTTAAGTCATGAGGGTAGAGTTCTAGTGAGCAGGAGGAGTGAACTTAGCAGAGGAGACACGGATCCTTTTCTCTTGGTCCTGTGAGAGCAACAAAGACAGGCATGCTAACTAGGAGTTCCACCCGGGCACATGTCTACTGCTACCTCCACTCTCCAATTCCTAGAACCGTGATTTTTTTTTCTGATGCAGTGTGTTGGTTATTTTTTCTATTGGTTCTGACAAAATGTCCAACAAAAGCAACTTTAAGAGGGAAACGCTTTGTCTTGTTGACTGTGTCCTTTGCTTTACAGAAGCTTATTAGTTTTAGAAGGTCCAATTTTTTAAATGTTTCTCTCAGTGTCTGTGCTTCTGGGGTTATATTTAGGAAGGGGTCTCCTGTGCCAATGCATTCAAATGTACTTCCCACTTTCTCTTCTATAAGATTCAGTGTGGCTGGCTTTATGTTGAGATCTTTGATCCATTTGGACTTGAGTTTTGACTTATGCTGGAGAGGTTGTGGGGTAAAGGGAACACTCCTGCATTGCTGGTGGGAATGCAAGCTGGTACAACCCCTTTGGATGTCAGTGTGGTGATTTCTCAGAAAATTGGGAAACAACCTTCCTCAAGACACAGTAATACCACTTTTGGGTATATATCCAAAGGATGCTCAATCGTGCCACAAGGACATGTGCTCAACTATGTTCATAGCAGCTTTGTTTGTCACAGCCAGAAACTGGAAACAACCTAAATGCCCCTCTACCAAAAAATAGATAAGGAAAATGTGGTACATTTACACAATGGAGTACTACACAGCAGAAAAAAAACCAGCATCTTGAATTTTGCAGGAAAATGGATGGAGCTAGAAAACATCATTTTGAGTGAGGTAACCCAGACCCAGAAAGACAATTATCACATGTACTCACTCATAAGAAGTTTTTAAACATAAAGCAAAGAAAAACAGCCTACAAACCACAATCCCAGAGAATTTAGACAACAATGAGGACACTAAGAGATACTTACATAGATATACTACAGGGGTAGTAGAAAAAGACAAGAACTCCTGAGTAAATTGGGAGCATGGGGACCTTGTGAGAGGACTGAAGTGGGAGGGGAGAGCAGGAAGGGGAGCGGAGAAAAATATAGAGCTCAATAAAAATCAATAAAAAAAGAGGGAAAGGCTTGGTTTTGCTCACACCGTGGGTCAGTCTATCATGGCGGGGAAGGCATGACGGCAGAGGTGTGAGGCAGCTGCTCATATCACACCTGCAGTTGGGAAGCAGAGGGACGGATGCTGGTGGCTTTTCTGTTTTCTGTTCAGTCAGAGACTCCATCTACGGAACAGTGTCACAGTCTCTGGGTGGTTCTTCCCACATCACTCAACTGAATTTAGAAACTTCCTCATAGGCATGCCTGGACGTTTGTCTTCTAAGTGATCCCATGTCCTGTCAACTTGACAGCTGAAGTCAAGCATTGCAGGCATACCTTCCTATAGCATCAGGGCTGGTCTGGGACTCACTGTGTAACCTGGGCTGTCTCAGACTCATGCTGCTTCTGCCTCAGTCTCTTGTGTGCTGGGATGACATGGGTTTGCTCTCATGCCTGGATTCACTTTGATTATTAAAATATCACTTCTATTTTGAGAGGGAACATTAACTGTTCTTTTCAAAATATTTGAGAGGTCGTCTATCATTGTCACTTGTTTTTCTGGAATTCTTGTCATTTTATAAAGGAAACATAATTGATTTTTTAAAAAATAATTGGCAACTCTTTTAAGTAATTTGTCAAGAAAAAGTAATTGGAACTCCTTTGGAAAAAAATTAAAAAAAAAAGTTCCTGCTCATTCCAGAATGATTTTAAGACAGGTAGATTATCAACACACTCCACAGGCTGTGACAGACTGCCTGTATGTTGCCAGGCATTCCCACCCCCTGCCATTCATGAGCCTATGTAGTTAACCTCCTCTGCCTGCATGGGGGTGGCAAGAGCACCGTGCTTGGCCCAGCTGAATATGCACGTCATGCCCATAATTACGCAAGCCAGCTGGCTTCCCACCAGCTCCCCACCTTCCTGGTCTAGGTCAATTAAGAGGCTTATTAAAAAGACCCATGTCACCGGGAGCCAGAGATGACTCCAATCTGACAGTCAACATCCAGGGAAGACCTAAATCTTGCCAGCAGTTCCATGAGTATAGAAACTGGCCTCCTCAAATCAGGTCTTAAATGAGACCCCCACCGCTGCCCCTGCCCTGAATGCTGCCTCTACAAGTGCCGATTCAAAAGCTACAGGTTATCCAGACCTAGACTCCCAAAAGAAACCAGGGAGATAAATGTGTGTCCAGTGAAGCCACCGTCTGAGGGCTTCTATTGTTGTGAAGGGATACCATGACCACAGCAACTCCTATAAAGGAAAAACATTTAATTGGGACAGCTTGCTTACAGTTTCAGAGGTTCAGTCCATTATCTTCATGATGGGGAACATGGTGGCATGCAGGAAGATGTGGTACTGGAGCCTAGAGTCCTACATCTTGCAGGCAACAGGAAGTGAACTGAAAGTCACACTGAAGGAAGCTTGAGTAGAAGAGACCTTAAGGCCCACCCCCAAAGTGACACACTTCCTCCAACAAGGCCACACCTCCCAATAGTGCCACTCCTTTTGGGGGCCATCTTTTTTCAAACCACCACAGCCACTAAATATACTGATGTGTTGAGCAGTTGTTGACACCAAAGGCACAGATTTTAACCTTCACGTATGCAAGTGTGTGTGCAGCCATGGCTGGTCTCTGAAAGAAACACACATTTCACGTATGGTTCTTTCTTTTCTCTTTGCCCAGAAATTTCAGAATTCAAAGCACAGTAGACTCTATGTCAGAAGTGCCAGTGTTTCTCAATACTATCTCTATGTCACAGATATTTTTGTCTTTAAAGTTATTCTTATGGGGATGTTTTCTTCAGTGAGTCTCCCAGTTGGTGGCGCTTTAAAAATGTTTCTTATCATATGTCTATCTAGAATAGGAATAGAACCTAGCAGAACACAGTCCTCCCAGCTGACAGTTCAATATTGCTCACTGAAAGACATAGTCTGGTGTTTTTATCTTTAATATTGTAGTTTCTTGTCTTCCACACTTGTCAACAAAGACTGTTGTTTGTGGTGGTAGGAATCTAGTGCTCCCAGAAGTTGAGCTCACATGTACTGCATGGAGCGAACAAGCATTTCCTTAGTAAGCACTTTTTCCTCAGTAAAATACTTAAGAATCAAAGAGGAACTTCTAAAGCAATGATGGAAGGCAGCTGCTTTAACCTTAAGGAAATAAACAGATGAATAAATAAATAAATGTTTGTCTTCAGGTTTGGGATTTTAAGCGTCTTAGCTTTCTGAGCTTACAGGCCTCACTGTATGCGAGGGCACCAATAACACGAGCTCAGGGCACAGCCAGAGTGACTAGATAGACGTCCACACAGCAAGCATCAGCTGCTGTAGAATACTGCCCTCCGACTGTTAACAACCATTACTGTCTTAATCAGCAGCCATGCTAACTGACTCTTGAGCTTCAATATGGCCGAACCTGTTGAGGTTCTTCTGTAGAAAGAGGGAGAGGAGAGAGGAGGTCTTTAGACCCTCAACTGAAATACCAGTCACTCCCTCCTATATGTCATTGTCCCTTCCCACCCGAATTCTACGCCAGCTGCATGTGTGCTTGGGAGGTGCAAGAGTAGGTAAAGGCTAGAAGTCTAACTGGAGGGAGTGCTCGAAGTCCAAGCAAGCATAAGACTTCTCAGTGACCGCTGCTAGGAGGGAAAGTCATGCTCCTGTAAGTAAGGCCCTATCCAGGCACCCATGAGTGATAAACTCACTGGTTCATCAAGCTAAGACTTGGCTGCATAGTCCCTTTGGTTTATCATTAGCACAAGCCAAAGGAAAGCGAGTGCCAAAGCAGGTAGTGGTTTGATCTCTCTGATGCCCCCTTTCCTCTTTTACCTTTAGGCCATAATCCACACACCCTCAAGCAGACCTCTGGCACCTCCTCATCCTATTCATTGTGGAAACAAATGTCCTTTCAGGCCCTCGAGTGACATCACCTTCAACAGTCTCCCATGCTAAGCTGGATTGCTTGCACTGCCCTTCCCAATCCTTTAGCTGAGCTCAGCTAAGCAAAGTGGTTCCTCTCCAGGCCTTGCAACTGTCCACCCATTTGCTAGGAAGCATCTCCCTTTAGTATCCACAAGACCCCTGTTCTTACTTCTTCAGTGTCTGTTCTGCTGTGCCCTGTTAGAAAGGCCACCCCGGCACTCTGTGCCAGGATAAGCCTATCATAGGTACCCAGCTTGGTCATGCACAAGATTTGCCATCTCTGTGTGAGACCAGAGCTATACTCAATGCCATCCTATTCTAGTTCTTGTATTCTGCCCAGAATGTAGGAGAATAAATACTCATTAAATGAAACATTACATTTCAAGTAGGCTTCTTGGAAATAATGACCTTTTCAGCATTTTCCATCTTGGTTTATTTGAAGCTGCCATTACTGTAATGTGATTGAACACCTTGCCCGCTATTCTGTTGAGACAGTTGTAATGGCAATCCTTAGCTATTGTCTTCAACCCGTGAGTTTTAGCATTGTTGCATATTTTTTACTGAGACATCAATAGCCATGCAGTTTTATTGTATATATAGTAATTAAATACCTGTGTGTACTGTGTGATGAGCAAATAGAAGTACCAACACTTCTCCATATGTGTACGTGTGTGCTTGTATTTCTTGAGGCCACTGCTCAGGGTTAGTTGTCTACTGGTCACTCTCTGCCTTACTTTTTGAGGCATGATCTCTCACTGAATCTGGAACTCACTGATTTTGCCAGACTGGCTGGTCACAGGCTCCACAGATCCTCCTGCCTCCACCTCCCCAGAACTGGGACTACAGGTATGAATCATCACATTCTGCTTTTTTGTGGGTGCTGGGGACCAAACTGAGACCTCTGTGTTTGCTGGGCAGGCACATTATACACTAGACACTCTCCCGACCACAAAAGCAGCTTTGTCTTCCCAAACATCAGTCACTTTTGTGTGTTGGGGATTCATCCTCATCTAGTTATTTTGAAATATATCACACATTACTTTAATCAATAGTCACCCATTAGCTATAGGAAAACAGCTAATCTTTATTTGGTTTCTGTCTAAGCTTCCTCCCTGCTAATCTTATTAGTCTCTAGGGACCATTATTCTGTGCTGTTCTCCTTGTAGGAGTTCAGCTTTCTAGTTTCTATGACTGAGAGTTTGTGGGGCTTCCTCTCTACAGCTGACTTATTACACTTAACACAGTAAAGTCAAGTCCTACTTGTTGTACTAGAAATGACAGGTTTTGCTTTCTGTGGTAATGGGCAACCTCCTTCAGTCAATGGCCTTTGAGAGGCTGGACCAGGTGCATGCTGGCCACTCCCATCCCCTTCACCACTGGATGCTGGATTCCATTCCTGTTCCCTGTTGTGATCTGTGAGTTCTCCTTTAAATAAAGAACCTCTTATCATGCCATATTCGGAGCTAGTGTGGGATTACTTCATCTGGCAAGTTCTTCTTCACTGTGCATGAATAATGTTCTTAAAATTTTCTTTCTGTAATTTTTTTTGCATGTGTGGATATGTGTGTGTGTGAACCTGTGCACTGGTGGAGGAAAAGAAAGTCAGAGGGTGTCCTACATTATTCCTCTGGTGCAGGATCTCTCACTGAAACTAAAGACAGGCTGGAGGCCAGAGCACTCCAGGAGCTTTCTGTTTGCACACAGCTGGGATCCAGACCCAGCTCCTCATGTTTGTGCAGCAAGTGCTCTTAACCTCACACAGTGGAAAAAATAATGACATCTTGAAATTTGCCAGCAAATGGATGGATCTAGAAAACATCATTTTGAGTGAGGTAACCCAGACCCAGAAAGACAATTATCATATGTACACACTCATAAGTGGCTTTTAGACATAAAGCAAAGAAAAACCAGCCTACAATTCACAAACCCAGAGAACCCAGACAACAAAGAGGACCCTAAGACAGACATACGTGAATCTAATCTACACGGGAAGTAGAAAAAGACAAGATCTCCTGAGTAAATTGGGAGCATGGGGAATATGGGAGAGGGTAGAAGGGGGGGTGAGGAAGGGAGGGGAGTGGAGAAAAATATATAGCTCAATAAAAACAATAAAACACGAGAAAAGGAAAAAATAAACAAAATATCACTACATGAATACATGGGCATGTGAAGCCCAGGGCTATCGGATTCTATTGGAACTGGAGTTACAGGATTTGTGACCCATCATGAGTGCTGGGAACTGGACTTCAGTCCTTTGCAAAGCTGTGTATGTGGTTAGCCACCGGACCATCTCTCCAGTCCCCAATCTTAATGTTAGTTAGTTAATTGATTTTTTTATTTATGTTTATGTGCACCACATGTGTTCCTGGTGCCGATGAAAGCCAGAAGACAGCATCAGATCTCCTGGAACTAGAGCTCCAGGCTGGGAACTGAACATGCGGCCTCTGTAAGAACAGCCAGTGCTCTTAACTGCTGAACCACATCTCCAGGTCCCTCTAGCCTTTTACCAGCAGTGCTCACACTAACTTACGCTCCCACCAGCATTGCACAGGAGCCCCATCTCCTCTCTACAGCATTTGCTACATTTTATCTTCCCAGTGGTCTAACTGTGGTGGTGACATCTTCCCTTACTGTGGTTTTACTTGAATCTCCCTGACAATTAGCAGTTTTAAACACTTAAAATATATCTGTTGCCATTTGTACATCTTCTTTGAGAAGTGTGTGTTCAGATCATTAGCCCATTTTTTTTCAAACTGATAATTTTGGGTTATTTTTGATTCTCATTTTTTGAATCCTTTATCTATTATGTAGAGGAATCCATCTTCAGAGGAATGACTTACAAACGCCTTGCCCACTCTGCAGGATGTCTCTTGGCTCTGCTGACCGATTCTTCTGCTTTCTAAAAGCTCATACTTGGTGTAATTTCATTTACTTTTTTTTAATTAAAAAAAAATAACCTGTCCTTTTTTGATTCCACCCCCCCACCAACACACACACAGAAAAGAACTCCTTAGTCACTTGATGATTTCAAGCATTTCCCTCTGCTGCCTTTTAGTGATTCCATGGCATCAGGACTTTGGTTCTGGTCTTTGGTATGTTTGAGTTGATGTGGGTGGTGGGAGGTTGGCACATGACCTCACACTTTGGCATGTGCGTACCCATTTTTGCCAGCACCATTTACTAAAGAGACGGTCCCTTCTCCACAGAGTTTTTTCATGTTCGTCAGGGATTAGTTTGCTGTGTGTGCACAGAACTCCTGAGTTCTCTGTTGGTACAGGAGCCTGTGTGTCGTCTTTCACGCCTCTGTCACACGTCAGTGGTTGTTACACAGTTTTAGGCATGTTTTGAAGTCAGGCATTGTGACCTCTAGAGGGTCTTTTGCGGTTCCCTGTAAATTTTAGGATCATTTCTCCCTACCTATTTCTGTGAAGAAAGTCATTGGTATTTTGAAAGCTTTCTTTAGGATGATTTCTCATTTTGTGAGAGTTGATTTACTTAAATGAGAAAATGTGTCCCCAAATTAGCACGACTGGGTACATATAAATACAGTCTGCTAGAATGTGTGAAATCCAGCTGATGACAGAAAGTCCCAGTAGTGCCTCTTCATTGCCATCGTCAGCCTGCAGCTGCTCCCCCAAAAGAAACGGGTTCCCCTCACTGTGTCCGGCACCTCACTGCGTCCGGCACCTCGCTGTGTCTGCACGCAAGGACCAGATTCTAAAGTGAAGGGAGCTTCCGATGTGGGGTCTGCTGCTAGATAACTGACCCCCACACGTATGTGTCTTAGCACACACGAACGATTCTACAAGTGTCTGCTGAATGTCTTAGGATACGACACAGTGATTAGAGGAGGTGGCTGTTGGCTCGTGGCGCAGGGATTGTGGAGGGCTTCCTGCTGCATCAGAGCACTGCTACAGGCCAGCGCCCAGCTGTAAGACCAAGAGAGTGTCACATAAAAGTCTCAGCTTGGATTTGCACAACAGTGTCACTTCTTTGAGATGGTCCCTTGAGACGCTCAGTGGATGGATTTCTCCAAAAGATTCATGCCAGGGATTTGATTCTCACCAGCTGGACAGAGAAGCCGAATAGCTGAACTTGTGTAGGGGAGGCACTGGGAAGAAAGCATGAAATCTGAAGTAAGTGTCATTTTTTCCTGTCACTGCTGCAATGGCTGTTTTGAAAATTACAATAATAACTAAACAAATAAGCAAATAAATTAATAAATAAAGGAATGAATAAGACAACAAACATGAACCCCATGGTTCAGTACAGCTGTCAGCAGACCTAGAACACCTGGGAGGCTGTAGGGTGCTCCACTGGGTGTGTCTGTGAGGGAAACTGTACAGAGGATTACCTGAGCTAGGGAGACCCACTCTGCTATAGGTGGTACCCTCCCCTGGATCAGGCCGGGAAGGCTGATGGAATATAAAGGGTGAAAGGAAGAAGCCTGCATGGAGCAAATGTCTCCAGTGTCCTCCTGTGTGGCTACCCCTATAAACTATTCTGTTCCACCACATGTTCCCCAGTGTCCTCCTGCGTGGTTACCCTATCAACTATTCTGTTCCACCACGTGTTCCCCAGTGTCCTTCTGCGTGGCTACCCTATAAACTTTTCTTTTCCACCACGTGTTCCCCAGTGTCCTCCTACATGGCTACCCTATCAACTATTCTTTTCCACCACATGTTCTCCAGTGTCCTCCTGCATGGCTACCCTATCAACTATTCTGTTCTACCACATGTTCTCCAGTGTCCTCCTGCGTGGCTTCCTTGTGAACTATTCTGTTCCACCACGTGTTCTCCCGTGTCATAGATGAAGTGACGCTTCCACAACTATGATCCCAAAATAAGTCCTTGCCCTCTGAGGTTGCTCTTGCAGGTATTTTTGGCTGCACTGATGAAAGCACACTAACCATTCTTACAGAAACTACCATGAAGAAATGAACACACATCAATTACTAAAAGCATTGCTTAATTAGTGCCTCTCAACTTTATTTTTTCCTTTGGAAAACACAAAGACACTAACACATTGAGCTTCATTTAATACTTATGTGAGGTACAAAATATGGCTGAAGTGCATTTTATTTTATCTGTTGTAATCTCAAGGAAGCATTCATATTATTGATATACAAGCTTGATGTATGGATAATACAACAGAACAGGCAGGATTATTGACTTTTGGTGAAGTATCCAACCAGCAAAGTAGCTTCTTAAGGAAAAGGATCAATTGGAGCTGACTTTCCTGGGGCTAATCCATTTATCTAC
Organism: Ondatra zibethicus; assembly: GCA_004026605.1. Lineage (NCBI taxonomy): Eukaryota > Metazoa > Chordata > Mammalia > Rodentia > Cricetidae > Ondatra > Ondatra zibethicus. Next base: position 9,284 of record PVIU01028080.1, on the reverse strand, counting down.
TAGTTTACTCTACACACAGCGATGGAGTGTCCTGTGTCTCCCAAGGATTGGAAACGGGAGGAAGCACGGCAGATGAGTTCTCTAAGGCACAGTTTTAAATTTTATTAAATGGAAACTTTATTTGGGGAAGAATGTCTGAGATTATGTGGTGTGCCATACCCCCTCAGAGAAGTAGAGAAATTCAGAGTTAGTATGTCTAATAACTGGGCTAGAAAGTCACCAGGTTGGGGATGGGAAGGAGGGTCAGAACCCAGGCATCTAGTCTACAGTACCCAAGCCCTAGCCTACAGGATCTCTAACTCCCCAACTCAATGGCTGCATTTACAGAGGAAAATCTCAAACATACATCGAAGAAAGATGTACAGAAAATTCTTGTTTTACAGAAAAAAATGTATCTTCATATATTGGAAATTACCTCACCAATATTTATTTGGTCCAAAGAGCATTCAAGATAATTCTGGAAAAAGTCAAGGTCCATGGGATATGTTGGTGTGGACTGCGTTTCTGTTGCTGTTATAGCAGGAGCTAATGTTGCTTGGTGACATCGTGTGCCAGGCACGGTGAGGTCTGTGGGGCTGTGGAAGGATGCCTCTTTGAATATCACTTCATCCTTGTGGACTTGGGTCACAGGGGACTTAAGTCTGTGGTCTTGGATCTGAATCTCCTGAGCATTATAGACAGGATTATATTGGAGAGTGAACTTTGATTCTCTAAGCATGATTGGATGTGAGCACCCAGGTGGAAGAAGCCAGCTGTCCTTTCCAGGTCCTCGGCCATCTCCCTAGAAGGCAACATTTGTTCCACGGAACAAAGAGCAGCAAAGCATGTCTTGGTGCTTCCCGCTGATGGCACACCTCCCCCAAATCGCCCGATTCAGAGCTGTGGTTGATGTTTCTTTTTCCTGCGGTGAGGGAATTGTTACAGCTTTCTAGCTGAGGTAAGACCACAGCGGCAGAAACCCCTGAGCACTGCACCCTGGTGGCTACCCGACGCTGTCACAGTGAGTGAGGCCTTTAGCTGGAACCCTGTTGGGAGCATGTTACTTGAACACTGATCCCTCTGCCCAAAAGTATCACCCAGACTGTTTGCTTAGCAATCAAGCGCTCGCTTGCTCTGAGTGCCGTTTCCCTCGGGCATCCGCGCTGCCCCGGCCACATGCTGCAGCCATTGCTGGTGAGTTTGTAGCAGCTGTGATGAAGATGAGAGTGTGGGAGGCTGTCATTCAAGAATCCACAGCGCCAGACGTCTGACAAGCTGACTTTGCAGGGTGACTTCGGGGCTCTAGCTGGCAGCGGGTGGAGAGGTGCCTGCTTATCTCTAGGGATGGGAGGCTTGGGCTGATGTTCTCTGAAGGGACTTTACCAGCTTGATGTCTAATTTTGGTTCATCTCATAAGATCATTCGGGTAAAATTGATTATGATTGATTAGGTTAAGTACTGGGTTTTTGTTGGAGTTCCTGCCTCTGTCTATAAAAGCACTGAGATAAACACACCAGGAAGGTGTTGGAGGCTAGACCTGGGACGGTTCTGTCCCAGTCACTCATGCTCCTTAATAGCTCCATATGTCAGGACAGTAAGGACGCTGCAGAGGCACTGAGAGGGACACGCTGTGGGAGCCGGCATTATGCGCATGCTTCTAGCGTGTGCTTACTTGACTTTCTAAATTTCATGAAATAAAAAATATTGCTAAGCCAGATGGGGTAACACACGTGTGACTGTGATCTCAGCACTCCAGGGGTAGATACAGGAAGACTGAGAACGAAATGCCGGCCTGGGGTTCCTAGCAAGACCGTGTGACAGACAAACAGACAACCCAAAGCCTAGAGATGCAGTTCAGCCGTAGACATCTGCTTAGCATGGATAAGGCCCTGACTTTGGGCCCCTAGCATCTCAAAAATTAAAGTTTTAAGAAGTGAAAACTTGTTTATGGTGTGGTCTGTGAGCAGCCCTTTAAGAAGATGTATGTAACATGTGGCCCGCTTGTTGGGGTTTCTGTCCTGCCCAGTTCCCACAGTCTGTAAATCCCAAAGAAAATCACACAGAGAGTCTAAATTAATGATAACTGATTGGACCATTAGCTCAGGCTTCTTATTAACTCTTGTAACTTATATTAGCCCATTATTCTTATCTGTGTTAGCCACATGACTCGGTACCTTATTCAGCAGGGCAGGTCACGTCTTGCTTCTTCCGTGATCTGGGCAGGACTACGGAGGAATGGGCTTCCTTCTTCCCAGAATACTTCTGTTCTCATTGCCCTGCTTCTACTTCCTGTCTGGTTGTCCAGCCTACACTTTATGCCTGGCTACTGGCCAATCAGCATTTATTTAAAACATAATTGACATAATACAATTGTCCTGCACCAGATGTAGATTTGCGGGAAATAGACATCTTTTCTTTTCCTTCCTAAACTAAACTTTGCAAAATAAGCTCTGAGATGTTAAATGGTAAGGTTGTGAGAAATGGGAGGGGCCATTTTCTTCCTCTGTTAGTGAGTTTGGCTGTAGCCATATCTAATACTATTTCAGGTCTAATTCTGGGACCCCAAGAGAGTCACTAGCAAATCTTTCTATGGAAGCAGGGAATTTCCCTCATCTTTGGGCCACCATGGCATCATGCCAACTTTCATACTATAGGCGCATGCATGGGCATACATGTACAATATATGCCACATATACACATATGCTCATTGAACACATGCAACACATACACATGAGCAATATGCAAATGTGCACATACAGTATACATGAACATACACATGTACAAGCATACACAATGTATGCAGAGCATACACACGTGGAAGACACATATGCATGCACACACAATATATACAACATGACATGTACATATGGACGTACATATTCCCTACTCCTTCCAACCACCTAGCTGCTCTTTGCAGAACATATTCATGTGGCAGACACATATGCATGCACACACAATATACACAACATGGCATGTACATATGGACGTACATATTCCCTACTCCTTCCAACCACCTAGCTGCTCTTTGCAGTTCTACCAGAGAGGCTCGGTCCCTTACAGACTCCCCCCAGCACCAGAAAGCAGCTGGTGCCAGCAGGAGCCACAGGAAAGCATGTGACCACAGGCCTGGATACAGGACAGACCCTCCGAACGCCAAGAAGCCAGTGGTTTGCCATATGGGCCCATGTGCCCACTCGGTGGGAGACACTGTGGTAAGCGTCTGAGAGGGCTATAATAACATTCTTTCCCACCGGAACTGTGAGCCAGCTGAAGAGCAGACATGACAACCAGACAGATGGATACCAGAAGGCCAGCTCTGCTGCTCATCAGAGGGCAGTCCCTGGATGGGCTTGCCACCTCTGCTTGTCCCTTCCGCCATCTGTTCTCGTGCATCGCGGGAGGGTGAACTAGATTCGGAATCAGACACTTCACCCAGCTCACTGCCTCTCACTCGTCCTTCCAGGAAAGGGAAGAAGTCTGATGCCAGCTGTCTACAGTATTCCGGTATCTTATCTTCTCCCAGCCGTGGAAGATAAGTCATTGGTGCCCATCGCTCCCTATGAGATATCACTCCTCAGATAAAGAGTCAGAAAATGGGAACGAAAAGCCAGTGCAGTTATTCAAGTGTTACCTCTAGGTTCCGAGGAACTGGGAGGAGGAGCAGACTGACTATGTGCCTCCCCAGGGTGACTGTCACGCCAGCCCCCTGAAGGTACGGGCTCAGGCCCTAGCTTCACTCGTTTTCTCTTGGGGTGCCTTCTTGAGAATTCTGGTAGCAAGGGTATATTTTCAGCAAGAAGGAAATATATGGGCCCAAATAATAAAATATTCAAATTTACTATGAGCCACATTGAAATCCAGGCTGAGATTTTATTCATTCCTTTATTGCTTTGCATGTTACCTAGCCATATTGCCAATGTAGCTTATATAAGATTCTGAGATGTGATTAAATGTCAACATTAAGATGATCTGGGAATAAAATGTCAACAACCTGAAGTTGAATACCAAGCCTATCTTTTATTAAATTCTGTTTGAGTAGGATAAAGCTACACTAGGCTGCAGTGTCATCAAACAGATCAAATCCCAGTGCCTTCAAACAAGGACAGTTTGTTGCTAAGAACTCCCCCAATGGGATGGGACTCTGCTCTGTGTCCTGGAGTCTTCATTGCTCGGTCCCTATAACCCCGGCCACCGGCCTTGAGACCAGGCCATATTCATTTATTTACAGATTCTTTCTTTCTTTCCCTAAGTGTACACGTGTTTACCGAGCGTTCAGGGACTGCTGAGCAGAGAAAATAATTCTTTTCTGGGCCTTGTTTTTTAAGCAAACTATCTTTGTTTATTGCCTTTTAACTCATTTGTTCTAGTGAGACTGACTATCATCGGCAAGGAAGACTAATTTTAAAAAAGGCATTTGCTAATGGAGTGTCCTTCTCACAGAAACGAGGCTTGGGGCATGTGCCCCTCTTCATTCCTCAGAGACAAAATGCAGTCTCTCCTCTCTAAACCATAGCAAGCGAAGGACAGAGTGAGGCTAGAGGAGGGACTGAGTGGGGGCATCTCAGATCTATGGACTCATAGGACTTCAGCATCCTGCTGACATGACTTGGGATGCACTTAGCACAACAGTTCTCAACCTGTGGGTCATGACCCCTTTGGGGGTCGAACAGCCCTTTCATAGGGGTCACATAGCAGATATCCTGCATATCAGATATTTACATTATGATTCATAACAAGTAGAAAAATTACAGTTATGAAGTAGCAACAAAATAATGTTATGGTTGAGGGTCACCAGAACATGAAGAACTGTATTAAAGGGTCACAGCATTAGGAAGATTGAGAACCACTTAGCGGAATGAGTTTCCAACTTTCCCACAGGCTGTGGACCCAAACTGCATACCTCAATAGTGAGAAGTGGGTGGCATTAACAAATGAACTCCAGGTTTTCAGCTTGTGTACCACAGTGTTCCTAAAAGAAGCAGAAATATAAGAAAGTCATTTGTCTCAGAGGGACAACTGCAAAGTGCATCTTCAGAACTGCTGCGATCTTTGGAGGACCGGCCATCTTGTTAAACAGCAACGCTTTAGTCTTTGCGTCTATTTACAGTGTGAAAGGAGAGGGACTCCGTGAAGCCCTGGAAACCAGCGGTGGCAATTATATGGCCTGCTACACATCACACTTCAGTGTGTGGGCATGTGTCTTTGTGGTTCCTTAAAAATACATCCTCAAGCCATTGAAATCATCATATTCTTCTCCCATCTAAGTGTTAGACAAATACAATATATGTACAGATGTAATCATGCTGTTACTACAAGGGTGACTTGCCTTTTGAATGGCTAGCAGCAAGATTATAAATAAACACGGGACAAATGAAGCTAATTAGATACCCACAATGATAATTTAAACTTTGACTAAGAGGAAATGAGGAAGCACAGCGGGCTCAGGAGTAGAGCTGGAAGCTGGAAGCTGGGAGCTGGGAGCGAGCACCCCTCCCCCCAGTTTGTACTTGCCTGTGCATCTTGGTGAGGCTGTGTTTCTCTCCGCAAGCATCTCCATCCCCGGTGGTAGGGTCATGATATAATTAACACCCCTGAGCAAATGGCTCTTTTGTCACTTCAGTCTATGTATCGCAGGGCTGAACGGAAGCAGCTAAAGTGTGTGGTGGTCCTTGGTTTCCGTTTAGGAGCTGAAGATGTACGAATACCTAGTGATGTGATTTGAAATATAATTTTAGTTTTCCAGAGAAGGTTAAAAAACAAAAGAACAAAACAAGAAACAGAACAACAAAAAATGACGCACATAGCCAGGGCAAAATCTACGGGGAGAGAGAAAATGTGCTGTAATGTCATCAATGTCAATTGCTTCGAACCCTTGGCAGGGTTATTATGTCCTCCTTTGCATCATCTGACACACAATATTATTCCATTAAACAACAGAATGGTGAGCAAAGCCAGGTCTTTGTCTTGTAAGAAGAGTTAGGTCAGTTCAGGTCAAGTTTTACTGGTTTTGGCCTAAAAGTCGCTGGAAAACCTTGTGGTTGTACTGTGATCTGCTAAGCATATTTCAAGCATGAAAACAAGACAATTTCATTTTTTTCTGCCAAAAAATTCCTTAAAATGTATACCATGTATATCAAACAGGCACACAAATACAACTCCACACTTTAAACGTTTGGGTAAAATGTGATTAAACAGTCAAGTCGTGGACTGGCAAGATGGCCAGTGGAAGTGTCCGATACGCAGGCCTGCCAGCCTGAGATCTGTCCCTGGAGCCCATAGCGAAAGCACGTGTGGCGGATGTGCTCACCTGTGATCTCTGCAGCAGGCTAGGGGGTCGAGACAGGAGAGCCGGCCAGAGGCTTGCGGGCCAGCTAGTCTCCCGTATGCAGTGCAGCAGCAGAAACAGGAGACTCCAGGCTTGACAAGTGAAGGCAAACACCAACCTCTGAAAGTTGTCTTCTGACCCTGTGTGCACCGTGGCACATGTGCACACGCACTAATAATAAACAAACAAATAAAAACATAAAAGAAAGACTTTGTAAACATGAGCCCGCTTGGTGACAGCCAGGCCCTCTTTGGCCTTTAGGCAATGGAGAAGGTGTGGTAAGTGAAACAATGCTCAGTTCATGCCAAGGAGGTTGCAGTCTTGACCCCACAGGAAAGTGCCTTGCAGTCAGTATGTTAAAGCCTCTTTAAACAGCTTCCACAAACTGGGAGTGTCGCTAACAGATATTTTCTGCCTTGCAGTTATGGGGCTTGGATGTCTGAGGTTAAGACAGGCTAGCTCTGTCTGAGGTTGGGAGGATGTCATCTCTTTGGCTCCTGGCAACCTCCACCACCACCACCCAGCAGCTATTGCATTTGTGTGTCCAAACCAGCACCAGACAGACAGCGCTGCTAAACTCTGCTGCCAGCCCTTGATAGTCTCTGATCACTGCTACCACTGTGCTGGCCTCTGTGTGTCACGGTGGCCGAATCTGAGAATGTCTGTGGCAGTCGCTTCCTGTCTGAATCTTTTCAGCAGCCTTCTCCGTATAGACTTCTACTTTCAGAGGGATTTTCATTTTCAGTTTTGGCCTATTGTTCTCAAGACACGGTCCCATACCCCAGACTTGTTTGCTTCCTACCTCCTCTTTATCAGCCCAGGACGCTAAGGATGCTGCTGCTCACGTTCAAGATGGATCTTGCCACGTCAGTTAAACATGCTAGAAACAACCATGTAGAGATACCCAGAGACTTTTTTCTCCCGGATGATTTCCGTCACACAGCGGAAGATCCTTTGTTCCCACCTGTCAGCTCTGCTCACAACTCAGCCCTGGCTTCACTGGCTCAGACCCCTGGTGTTTTGGTACCAAAACAGGTCAGATATTTGAAGTGCCACTAAACCGCACAATTGATTTATGTCGTGCATAAAATTTTCTCCATGTTCAGTGTCCCCCACCCCTCTCCCCACAAGTTCTTTTTCTTAAGTTTTTACGACTTAGGGCCTTGTATCTGTTATGAAAACAATAGTAACCACCAGAAAACCCGGAAGGACTTCTAGGGAAGAGAAATGATACTGTGTGATTCAACAACTTGCATTGCTTAGAGTTTTATTCAGAGATAGGGTTTGTCTATTTTAAATTATCCCTGAAACACCTCATGCTTAATTCCATCGATGATGTATGTTTCAGGGTCCTTCACCTTAAATCATGACATCACATACTGATTCAATCCGCTGGTTCATTTAACTGCTGTGTGTAGTTGTCAAAGCAAGCCTGCCTAGCATGGTTTATAAACCAACAGGGTGGTGCTACAAGCACAAAATTGGTGTCTCCAAGGAGGAGCATTCCTCCATGGTGTCTCCAAGAAGCAGCATTCCTCCATGGTGTCTCCAGTTTCACTTTCTGCCTCCAGTTTCCCGCCTTGCCTTCTCTCAGAGAGGGAGTGTGACGCAGAAGATGAAATATACCCTTTCTCCCTCAAGCGGCTTTCCGTCAAAGCATTATCGCGACAGCAAAGAGGGAGATTAGGACGGCCCACTGCTCATGACTCAAGAATCCTGACTAATACATCTCCCTGCTGCACTGTTTAATGGGCATGGCTCATCACTTCTGCCCACGTTGGGCGTTATGTTTATATTTACGCCTATCATTCCTTAATAAACTTGTAAGATGAGGGCAATAATTTTTGTCACATTTGAGTCATTGGTTATATTTTGATGAGTTTACCCAAAGATATTATTAACAAAAATTTTATTGATAAAGGCGTTGCGTAAGTACTCAGAGTTTTCCTTCCTTGTGCTGAATTACTCGTTGCAGTGTGGGAGCGCTGAGGATTAGGAGCTGAGGATGGGGGTATTATGCTGGCACCGGATGCTTTGCTATGGGTTGTAAAACTAATGGTGATTTGCATAAATGACTAAGAAACTACCAATTATTTATGGTCAGGAAATTCTAAAGGGTCTGCAGTATTGACTTAGGTTTTGTAATTGGAAGATATAAAGTAATTTAAGAAGAAAATTGATTTACACAGCCAATTTATCACAAACTTCTATTTCTACCATGAAGATCTATTAGAGTATTGCTTATTTTTTTAATTCCCCAAAGCCCTAGAGACATTGCTTAATGTCATCACAGGACTCAATAGTGGATCATGGTAAACTGAACTCAGTGCAGAGTAGCTAATCCTTCAGTTGTAGAGACAGAACAAACCGAGGCCTGTTGGTGTGTTTTGAACAAAACATTTGTTTATTTGATTTCTTACCTCAACAAGTAACTATTGCACCATCTCCTTTTCTGGCTCCGTGCCTTTTGCTAGCCACACAAGGCCCTTTGCCGTCAGAAAGGATAGAGTCTAACACAGACACAGAGGTGGATAATAAGAGCAATAAATCAAGTCTCCGTGCTGGGACCAGCCAGCATTCAAGCACAATCTGTTCTCTGGGATATGAGGGAGAGAAACACACAGACATCGTCTGATGAAAAAGAGGCATTGAACATTTTACTTAAGCATACAAGAAATCACATATGAATAATCTTAGGAGAAATATCATAATTCTGAGATCATGTTAGTGACAGTATCCAAAATAAGCCTTGAGAGACTGAGTCTGGAAGTGGTTGGGTAGTGAAAACACAGTACTCTGATGAACTTGTTGAGAATTTCAAACCATTGATCACCTTCACTCCCATTGCTCCCCTTGAGCCTCCCAGATCTGCCCCCACCTCCTCAATCCCGCTGGACTTCCGGTCCTCTTTCGATTTAGTTCTCCCTGCTGCTGAATACAGGGAGATATTTAGAGGCAACCCTCCCCGTCCCTCTCTCCC
>PVIU01028079.1:0-19485 GCA_004026605.1 Ondatra zibethicus | reverse complement strand
TGGCAAGATACTTGGCCCTGGGGATCCCAGGTGTCCACGGGCATGTCCCCAGCTAGGTATTCAGGCAGCAGAGGAGAGGGTGCCAGAACTAGCCTTGTACCATAGTCACATTGATGATTATCTTGATTACCATTATAGAAATTTCATCCGATGGATGGAGATAGAGACAGAGACCCACATTCACATCAGAGCAATGGAGAGCAGAAGGTGGGAGAAGATGAGTTAGGAAGAAATTCTCCTTCTTAATAAAAACAAAAGGGGGAGATGTTGGGTCTCACGAGGCCTGGGCATGAGGCCCAGTGGTTACTTCCGAAGCCTAACTTGAGTTTGGTGAGGCCTAGTGTAACTTCCTGAGCCTGACTCGTGTTTGGAGACCTGTCTCTGGCAACCCGACCTAGACCGGCCTCTGCCCAGCCACTGCTAGCATGGCAGAATATTATTGGTTCTTGTTCCTTACTCTGCCTCAACCCATTCCAAGCTTCTCCAACCCATCACAACCCTATATAAGTCCCTGCTTGACACCATTAAACAAGATCCTGCTTCCACAGACTGCCAACTCAGTGGGTGTGTTTCTCCCCAGTTGCCAGAGGGGAAGGCTGGGTCATTCGACACCCACCATCATGCTCATCCCCAGGGAGAGTTTGGCAGGTCCGGCTCTGCTGCCTCTCTTTCTACCAGAGAACCCTGGAGATTCAATTGTGGCAGAGAAAACATAGTAAGTCGAGTGACTTGGCCTATGACTTACAGCATGGCCTCTTCACAGGTTCACAGATCAGGAAGAAAGGGGAGATATGAGGTAATGTAATAGGCCAAACATTGGGAACTATATACTCTAGGACCTGTTTCTAATGGCCTACCATTTGTGACATGCTGGCTAGACTCCGTGTCACAAAATTCCACAACCTTTAAGCTAGTGCCACCAATGAGAGAATTAAGTGCTCAAAGACACAAAGTTATCCTTTATCTCCTTTATCTTACAGGTAATATCCACTTATCAGTGAGTACATACCATTTTTGTCTTTCCCAGTTTGAGTTATCTCACTTGGGACAATTCTTTTCTAGTTCCATCCATTTGTCTTCAAATTTACCTGGTGTCCTTGCTTTTAACAACTGGATATCTGTTGATCTACAATCCACAGACCAAGAGAGACTAGATAACAGGGAGGGTAAATGGGAAGATAGCCAGATGTCCCTGGGAAAGGGAGACAGAAGAGATAGAGAACGAGGACATGAAGAAGCAGGTTGGGGAGGCAGAGTCGGAGAGTATTGAAAGAGATTACCAGAAAGGGGGCTTATACTTGGTCATGTAAAGCCCTGGCATGAGGAAATCTAGAAATCTACAAGGATAATATCAGCTTAGACTCCTATGAATAACGGATATGTAGCCTGAACTGGCCATCTCTTGTGACCAGCTTCACCCAACTACTTATGGAAAAAGATGCAGAGCCACAGCCAAACCCTAGGCAGAGCTCAGGAATCCTGCAGAAGAGGGGGAGAAAGAATTGTAGGAGCTAGAGGAGTCAAGGACAATGTGAGAAAACTCACAGAGTCAACTAACCTGGGCTCACAGGGGTTCACAGAGACGGAACCAACAACCGTGGCGCCTGCATGGGAATGACCTAGGCCCTCTGCATATATGTTACAGTTGGGTAGCTTACTCCTTTTGTGGAAATCATAACACTGGTACAGGGGCTGTCTCTGATTCTCTTAATGACTTTTGGGAGCTTACTTCTCATACTGGCTCTCCTTGCCCAGCCTTAATACATTTTGTGGGGGGTGCTTAGTCCTATTGCAACTTGATATGCCTTGTTTTGTTGATACTCGGGGAGGGCCTGCCCTTTCCTAAATAGCAATGGAGGAGTGGATTAGGTATGGGAACAGGGAGGGAGAGGGGCTGGGAGGAGTGAGGGGAAACTGAGGCTGGGATATAAAATAAATAAATAAATTTTATTTAGAAAATATGTAGTTTGGAGAATTTAATATTTTAACAGTTAAAATACTATATATATATATATATATATACATACATATATATATATATATATATATATATATATATATATATATATATTCCACAAACTAACTAGTTCCTAAGGTATAAGAATAACTTGGCAAGGTGTATCACAATAGCCTACTTAACTACTGCTACCAATTTTTATATTGAATAATATAGTTTGTAGTTAATGTGTTTGTACATATGTATATAAATTTATATTCATGTATATGTGTATGCATATTCAGATACAAATATAAAAGATAGTCAATAGATAGAGAGATGACTAGATAGAGAGTTAGGTAGGTAGATAGATAGATAGATAGATAGATAGATAGATAGATAGATAGATAGATAGATAAGAATTTGGTTTTGGTAGGGAAGATAATACATGTGCTCTGCAACAAACTCTGTGTATATTCATTTAGAATAGTCATTAAAGTGTAGAAATAGTATCCAGAAACCCTACTATTCTCTGTAGATACTTTCTGTGTTCTATGGTCAAAAACAAATTCAACATACATTGAAAGCACTTTGATTGGTGCTTTGAAATGATCAGACCCACAAGTTTGCAGGAAATAAGTATCATATTAAGCAATTTGGAAATAAAACTGACATCATCTATTTAGTTGTTAGTAATATTTATCAACTTAAAAAATATGTACTCCTATGTGACTTTCTTCCTAAGCAAATAGTCAGATATGGGGAAAAAACAGAGAATAAACATAACTACCATTTAAGACTACAAAGATTGAAATCAAGGAACCTCATGGACTCTGCAAGGTAGAAACTTAATTCCAACTTGGAAAAATAGGACTGGTTTCTTGGAAGAAGCGGTATCTAGCCTGGAGTAGTGGGTGAGTAGTGGTTGCTCATGCACGCCGTAGGCATGGGTATGCTTGTATTTGTTTATATGGATGTGAGGAATTTCAAATAGATACCCGATTGAGTGATTACCTACAATATAAAGATTTTAAAAAGGGTAGCTGTCACGAGGAGAGATTGAATGCATTTTACAAAGCTGTTCCTAAGAAGCACGATGGGAGACCACGCTTTAGGCGTGGGGACCACATTCGATGCTCGTCCTTCCACGCTTAGAAACAAAGATACCTTCTTAGATACATGTCCTATAAACACCATACACCGTGATTTCATAGTCTCTGTATCCTTTTCACTTCTGGGAATTCCTGAAACATAATAGGTGTTTAACAAATAATTTTCAAGTAAATAAGTAATAGTCATATGAGCACTTGAGAATCAGGAGCCACAAACAGAAGGGCTCCTAATGTTAAGAATGCTTTTGGAAATCAAAAGCTATGGGCTGTTGAGACGGATCAGAATTGGCTCTAGGTAAAGATGCTAGGTACCAAGGCTGAAAAATCTGGATTCTCTCCCTGGAACCCATGGTGGAAGGAAAGAACCAATTCCCTTAAGCTCTTCTCTGACTACCACATATGCACTATGCACACAAACACATGCACACAAACACACATCACACACTTTAAAAAAAATAGGGAAAGAAGTCCAACTTGTATCTGCAGAAAAAGAAGTGTATAGGAGAATGTAATTCAAATAAGGAAATTAGGTGCAAGGATGGCTATAATAAACAATATTGACATTTTAAAGTCTTATACTATCTGGAAAACAAAAATTGCTATGCCTAACTTAGTTTGTTCATAAAATTTCAGGGTTTCCTTGCTAATTTGAAAAGCAAGAGTTTATATAAACAACTAAATATTTAAAAATTGAATTTTATTTGAGATGGTTTCTCATCTTTGATAAAAATTTAGTCCCAAGTTTCTGACCTTTATACATGCAGACAGTCTATTATTTATTATGTGATGCAATGCAGAAGAAATCTGAGATTAAAAAATAATCGACAATGATGCAACAAAAGAGAAGGTAATGTTTTTAGGGTGACATGTCTGATGTCTATGGGGACAGTCATGGACCTGCAAGGAGAAACCCAAGAAATGGATTTATGTTTATAGCAAGCCAGCCCTGAGCTGGGTACTTTTTATGGATTAATTCCCTTAATTTTCTTAAAAGTAATTTGGGGTTGATTATATTATCATATGAGTATACTCATGTACTGGTATGGGGAGATGGCTCAGTGGGAGAAACATTTGTTTGGGGGGCAGTGGGTTCTGAGATTAGGTTCCCAGGAGCCATTCAAAAGCCAGGTATTGCAATAAACCCCTGTCACCCTCTCGCCAGAGAGGTCCTAGGGTTGCTGAGCATCAAGGCTAGTGGGATACTTCTGTTTCAGGCTGAGTGAGAGACCTACTCTCCAAGGATAATGTAGAGAATTGATTGAGAATGACATCCCATTGTCAACCTATGACGTCTATATGTGCCTCCATGGTCAAGCACACCCATACAGGGAAGCTCCCCTGTGCACATATGTGTACAACACACACACACACACACAAACACACACAAAACAAAAAGGTAGAGGATACTAATCAACTAAGGCAGCACCCTTCAAACAAACAAAGGAGAATACTTATCAATAGCTTTATGCCAAGTCCAGTGCCTATGCACATCCTGCTTCCTATTGAAGCACCAGACAAAGGAGCTCTCATTGTGGAAGTCACTCAGTAACAATTTGTATGTCATGCTAAGGAAAAGAAAAAACAAGCCATTCAATGAAAAATGTATCCTTCCCTCTCTATTCTTTTGAGGATGTGGAAGATTACTGTGAAAGAAGAAAGATAATTCACATATTGAAGATTATATTTTAGGAACCTAGACTTTAAAAGGTAAAAATAAACTGGTAAAGTTTATGGTAATAATGAGTTTTGTCAGATCCCAAAATACAAACACTATTATTATTTCAACATGTAATTCATTAAAATTATTAATGAGAATTCTTTTTTTCATGCCTCCCCCTGTTCAGAATGTACTGTTGTTTGATTGGGCAGATACCAAGCATCAGTGGGAGTCTTAGAATTCTTTCCTGTTGCTCTGATTTTAAAATTTCCTATCAAAGCCATTTAAAGGAGAAAGGACTTGCTTGCTTCACGATGCTAGCTAACAGCCTGTCACTGGGGGAGGTCATGGTGCTGGATCATAAAGAGTCTACTCACATTACTGCTTCTCTCAAGACCAGAAAGCAATGAATTAATGCACATGTGATAATACTGAGCTTACTCCACTCCAATGCAAGCTAGAATACCCTGTATTCGGATTAGTGCCACCCACCCTGGCTGGGTTGTCCACCCCATTTAACACAGAGAAGGTAATTCATCACAGACATGCTTAGAGGCTACTCTCCCTGTGGTTTCAGATAATGTCAAATTGACTACTAGTTCTAGTCATTAGGGTAACTGTAAGGGTGCAAGTTTTATACAGCATACATAGACATGAAGAGTCATTGTCAGGACGAGTGACTAACAGCCTGGCTAAGACAGGAGATAATTATCTCTTCACTCTACATATCGATATCATCATATTTCTTTGACTCTCTGCTGTATAGATTCTTCTGCTACCCGAATAAGCATTCAGAACAGTATCCTAGGTTTTCCAGACAAGTTTCTATGAAAGTCTTCTCTGCCACATGACAGTTGTAAGTCCCTAGATCCTTGGACAAGTTACACAATATGATTTAGAATTGGGGTTTCTCCTATTCATTTGTTTTTGGAAAAATGGTGTTTTGCTCACAAGATGATAATGAACAATACATAAATATCGTGGCAAATGGAAGCTATTTATTATCTAGATGATCTTAAAATTAGACTTGAATCTTCACTGTCATCAATGTGGCCAGTAAAAGAGATTGCAGGCATTCTGGAGTATATGTAGATAGATAGATAGATAGATAGATAGATAGATAGATAGATAGATAGATAGATAGATAGATAGATAGATAGATAGCACATATGTTCTAATACTGCCCAAACAGCATCAGAATAGATCTTTATAGCTGCCCACAAGACTTTTGCATATTCTAGGCCACAGCCCTCTCCTATTCTGAGACTACAGCGCATCCAATCCTTTCAACTCCAGAAATGCACCAGGCTTTCTCTCACATTGGTGATGTACCAATTACAGAGATTCTGCACTAGTCAATCTCTCACCCTCAAGTCGATAAAACCTGTTATGGGTCCTCTACATGTTGATGGATTTATTATATTTTGTGAAACACTAGTGTATCCTGTAGAATGACCTCTGTAAGCTAATTGAGATAATTTATAACCTTTTAAAAATCCCATTAACCCACTAAAAGATGCATTCAGCACACCATAGCACTCAGCTCTTAAAAATGAGAAAGAAAGCCCACATACTATCAACTAGAACAAAAGGAAACCGTACACCTGCCATCACCGTTGTTTTTCTTTCAATGAAAAACCATTTCCAGGAGTCCCTGTGCAGTCTTAGTTTGAACTGAATATATGACAACTGCTAACATCCTTTATTCTGTTCCAGATTTGTTGAGGGATAGTAGGCAGACCCAGGTTTCTGTCTGATAAATCACATTATGATGCTCCTTAAAGAAGCTCTTTGTGTTCCATGCTTGAAAATGAATCCATGACATCTCCCCCACACCTAGACATGTGCTGTGATTTCCATGAAGCAGGACTGGGATTCCCACACAATCATGTGCTTCTCGGATCTCTCAGAGGGACAGTGTTGAGGTGGTGAGAAGTTCATGATGCTCTTGTAGTTCCTCAGATCATCTGGAAGAATGCCCTTCGGAGAGACTGTAGGGCCTTGGGTCACTGCATTGTATCTCATTTGACATGGTGAACTTACTTGCACATAATTCTGTCATCTGATATTAAATCCTCACCAGACCCAGACACAAGCTAGCACCAGTGCCTTCCCATTGAAATCCTCTCTCTCTCTCTCTCTCTCTCTCTCTCTCTCTCTCTCTCTCTCTCTCCACAGCTAAGATATCAGCATCAGTGTATCAGGTTGATCACCTAAAGGACCTCATTCCCCATTCAAAAAGCAGCTAGAATCAGATGTGGAATTCCAAGCAGAAGGAAGTGTCTCAACCATTTTTCCTCTCTTAAAAGGCATGCCAAAAGCCAGAAAATATTATCAATGGATAACGCTAAATGTTCAACGACCATTTAGCAATTTTTGCCTTTCAGATTGTACCCAGGGGGAAAAACAGATTCACAGAAAGATTTTTCCATTACCCTGACTTAAAAAACAGCAACAATAAAAATACATTCCTGAATCACAGATCTTCACTTCCCTTTTTGAGGTGGAGAATGCATTCCTTAACTGCTTCTTCACAGTATTAAAATAATTAATAATGTTGCTGCTGCTGCTGCTTCTGCTGCTGCTGCTGTTTTAAGCCTGGTATGTGAGTGCTGTAAGTCCTAGACAATAAGCAAGCTGAGTCCTCATTACACCAAGAACTCCTATACTCAGTGAGCTGGCTAAACACTCTGTGTTCTATGGAGGTGAATTTGACTTGTGCAATATCATGTCAGTAGTTGGGATTTGACCTGTCACATGCAGTCGCTCTGTGAACTAAGGGAGGTGCAAAACCACCTGCACCTTACTTTCTTCACAATCGATATGGATACTTTGCTTTATCTGATCTATTGTGAAAATAATAGAAGGCTAGAAACATGTTCTGGTCTGTGAAACACATTAAAAACTCACCTAGTTCTTCTGGGTAAATTATACTGTGGCACTTCCACTGTCCCTCCCCCTGCCCCCGCTGATTTAAGCAAAATCAAGTCACATCCAGCCACTTACAGACAACGACCATCAACATGAAATGACTTACGTATATTTCTCACCTTATGAGGTAGATCAACCATCCTTGGAAAACAAAGAGCATCTCCCCAGCAGGTACTGTCCTCTTAGTTGTTACCATGATATTTCCCTCTTTCTAAAACTATTGCTCATTAGCATTTGATAAGAGCATATGAAATAATCATTATGCCACCTGCGGTCATCTGTAAGTTACCAAAGGAAAAGCAATCCAACTGTGGTTTGATGTGACAGCTCAGGTGACTTCAGCAGGTAGCAGGGAGATAAATATAAACAGACGGCCGAGTGAAATCCCTATAAGTGAACATTAAGCCACCACAAACAGCCGCAAGCAGTTCCTCCACCGTGCCCCCAAGGCAATCTCATAATTCTCTCACTGCATATTTGATTTAGGCAGTTATCAGAATTAATTTACACTGCTCCAGAGAGGATCAAAGGTGCTAAGTTGCATTATTTACATGTCAGCTGCCCTCATTTGCTATTTCAAACTATAAATGATTGCATTCCTAGAGGAACACACAGGATAACTGCCTTAGAGCTGTCGTGTGCAATCCCATGTTTGAGAGTCTTCCACATTTCCCCAAGCTTCGGCAGATAGGAAAACTGCAGACAACTGTGGGAAATACTTTAAATACTCAACCTGATTAAAAAAAAAAAACAAAAAAAAACACAAAAAAAAACAAAACTCTGTGATGGAAAAGAAGCCTTGATGAAATGCTCCCCAGGCATTTTGTGGGGAATACCTTCAGTTTGTAGGGCTCTGAAGGAGTCCAGCAACCTTGGCCACTGTGCACTCAGTTTCGATTGCTCTCAACATGCCTAGTGCCATCACAAGACATCTCCCATAGTTTCAAACGCCCCCCAGGGAGTAAGGCCCATGGAGACATGGAAAAAGCCAGTGCTTACAATGAGTAGAATCAACACATGACTGCTGGAAATCTGAATTTAATCACTTTATCGTAGATATTTAATCTCCTTGTGCCTTGGTTTCATCTGAAAAATGGAGATAATTATGCCTTCTCATAAGCTTAATAAGTTGATGCTAGAAAAGCTGGATCACAGTACTGGGCGATTAAAAAAATGCTTGATAAAACTTAACTAGTGTCTCCAGACATTCATCACATCAGTCGTGATGGTGGCAGTGGCCCAGGAAAAAAGTGGTGCAAGAAGTTTGTATAGTTAGAGAATAGTTGATATACCATTTAGAATGTTTTTGCCATTGTGCGATAAGATAGGGATCTGGATTCCATTGCCTTGAGGTACTAGCCAAGTCTCTTAAGTCAAAACTTCATTCTTCCTAATCTCTACTTTTCTTATGTAATATGTTGACGATAATGATATATGCGTCAGTTTTTTGTAACATAAGTGAAAAAACAGGGATATTATAATGGGAAGTAAACTGGAGATTGCCAGGAAATCTCTGGAGGCCAAGAAGAATAATGGTCTTGACTAAATCTGAGCTGAATCAGCTTCAGCGCCTGTCTCACCTGCAGACGTTGTTGAGGAGTGGTTTCCAACAGAAGGCACGGCAAAGCGACACAAAGCAGAGCCCATATTGCTTCTTCTAGTAATTAGACACGGCCAGGGCATTCTTTACTTTTAAGAGAGTTTTGTGGATAAGGTATACATCCGCTTCAAAAGAAAGTAATCAGTTCTCAGAATACCATATAGACATCACTGTAATTAGATCCCTGTTGTCTCTCAGATAAAGAATATAGGGAGGTTTTGAGAAACAGAGAAAATAAAACAAGGTCAGAGTTCACCTTCAGCCCACCAATAGAGACTCACATTTTCATCCTCTAAAACTAAATTGTCAAAATAGTTATAACGTTAACTACCCTAGGGTTAATAATGTATGCAAATGATATTAATAGATGATAATTATTTGTGAATTTGTATGCTGGTCATAAAGGGTTGTATCTTGTTTTGACTGTCAATGGTTCATTGATAGGAACTGAAATGTAATTGCAGGTTGGTTTTGCATAGGAGAATTTAAGCTAGTTATCTAATTATATTCTATGGACTTTGACAAAACTATCCATAAGTGAATTTTTTGATATTATTATGTGTTCTCAATGAAAAAATATTTAATAAAATATAGGGACTTGCTACTTTAGCATGCAGATGGCTTACTTTAACATCAAGTTGGTACCTTCCCATGTGGTAATAGTTTTATGAAAACAATGGAGTAATATTCAAATTCTGTCCATCATGTATCTATAGATACTAACTTGTTTTGGTTACAATTTGGAGAAGTGAACATGAATTACTATTATTTTATTTACAGACTAGTGTGAGAAGACTAAATAATTGCTTATGTCTTAGTTTCATTTGCATTATTGTGACAAATTCCCTTAAGAAATACAACTTAGACAGGAAGGGTTTACTTGGGTTGCAAACCCAGGTTATATACAGTCCATGATTGTAGAGAAGTCAATGTATTAACTTAAAGCATCACATCTACTGTTGAGAGAAGAGAGAGGATAAATGCATATATCCCTGCTTGTTTGCTTGCTTGCTCTCAGCTAGCTTATTTCTCTTTTATACTGTTCTAGATCCTCTGTCTAGGGAATGGTCCCACCTACACAGGAGTGGTTTTTCTTACATCAATGAATAACCAAGATTATCCCCCACAGATTTGCCAACAGATCAGCCCGATCTAGATAGTAGTGTTGATAGATGCAATCAACTAACACAGTAACTAGGCTAGACTGGAATAAATGGAACAGAGAAGGTAACAGTGATGTAAACAAGAGGCTCTCAGAAGCAGACAGAGGTGGTGATTTTTTCCATAAGTATTTAATACTGTTCACATGGATAGCTCAGAGGTATAAGAGAAAAGGGCATTTCAAAGTAAAGAATTAGTCTTTCTCTTCTTTTTTTTCAGAATTTATTCTTCAAAAATTTCGTGCATGTATACAATATATGACAATGTATACAATGTATAATCCCCTCTTTCCATTCCCCATTCCTTCACCATGTCCTCCTCACACTTTCAAGCCCTCTACCTTATCTCTGTTGTTTTTTCCTTTTAAAGCATCCCACTGCATCCAATTAGTCTGTCCCTATATACCTGGGTGTCAGGCAATTCAGAGGAACATGGCAACCAACCATTCACAATGCCGCCAAAAATAAATAAATAAAAATAAAAATAAAAAAAGTATCATTCCTTCAGCTTCCACGAACTCTCAGTAGGTCCTCAACCAGTAATGGGGCCTTTTGGTCACCTCCCCATCCATGTTGCAATTTTAATGGAATTTATCTAGTTCATAGATGATATGAGTTCATGAGTATAGCAGTCCAGTCATATCAAAAATACAGTTACTACTTCTTGGTGTGTGCAGCAGCTGTGTTATTGACAAGGTTCTTGGGAAACTGGATCTTCTGGTTAGTCCAGGTTCAGATTTATCTATACACAAGCATGAACTATCCCTGTGATCTTTTATCAATTGTTATACTTGCTTAACAAGTTTCTGTGTCTATAAACTAAAGAAGGTAACATACTCCATAAGCATATTCTGAAGACAAAGGCAGTTATTCTAAAAGGACAGTAAAATGTGGGTGATGGGAAGGAGGGAAACACAAGGACAGGATATAGCTGTCAATTACCATCAAGACCCACTCATTTTTACTTTACGTTTTTTTGTAAATATGCAGTCCTTTTCTATTTTTCTTCTTCATTATATTTTGCTTATTTGAAATGCGACTACATGTCTAACTATGGAAACCCAAGGTTTTAGAGTGTGAGCCATTACATGTTTGTGTGCATGCGTGTAATAGTATTACTTGTGCCTATGTTCATATTATGATTTCTCTGTGAAAGAGTATCAACTGAGGACAAGGTTATGTTCTTTACTCATTATCGCTCCTCGATACTACTTAGTGAGAAAATAAACATTCACAATATATTTGTTTAAAGTAGTCAGAGATGGTAACTAAGCTTTATTCTTTCAAACTGTATACAGAGTTTGTTATGAGTTAAGTATTGAGAACCCCCAAACCATTTCTTGAACCCCCTCCTGAGATTTGAATCCAGCCTTCAGAAACAAACACTAACTATTCAGTTTCCTATGTGTTAATGTTTATGTTTGTAAAGCAATATTAATTTTTGAAAATGTTTAGTGCCTGACTCACCTTGTTTCATTATTTTATACAAACAGATGAAAAAAATAAATTTCCTAAGACTGTTATGATGCAGTGTAGGTACCATAAATGAGGGAGAATTAAGCACAAATAGAGATTATTAGTATTTCCTGGACTTTCACCTCTATTAGGTTACTCACTGGCCTTCAGCTCCATCAGTGACACACTCAATTATGGGTAAAAAAGATAAAATTGAAGTGAAAAACTGTGGAAAGATACCCTTATACACATGACTATAAAATGAAATGTCATTAGTCATTCTGTAATTAGTTTTCAGCAATCTGGGAACAGAACACCTAATGGAATCTGTTCTGTTGTCTGGACTGTATTTGTCAAATTATGGAAGTGAGGAATCACATATTTTTCTCCATCTTCTGAAATAGCACTTTGAGCTGACTTGACTTTAAGGTGCATCGTGAATCTATAAATGTCCTGTTAATATTGTCACTCTTATCCTAATTATTAGATTTGACAGTCACATAAGGGAATTCTTAGAATTATAGACAAAATTACATAAGTATAGCCAAAATCTTCTACCTTTAACATTATGGTCATTGACTCAGGTATTTTGAAGCTTTGAATTCACCTATTTATATTTCTGTTAAATCTTTACTTTCAGTACATGTTCCAAGTGATGCTATACTCTTCCGGAAGAGAAATTTGATTCATAGGGCTCTATCCACACATGCCATTCTTTTCAGTGAGCCAAAGAGACTAGCAGAAGCCTGGTAGGTGGTCAGAATGTGAGTTCTTAGATCCTATCCTACACTTTCCCCCAACTAACAAGACTCTATAGTGAACACAGAGACTTTCTTTTTCTTTTTCTGAACCTTCCACATGTGAGATGATGCTTTGTTTCTATGTGGACTCTCAACAGTCCTTAGAACAAATGAGGAACTGACAAAGGATGCCTTTGAACTATCTGTCTCTTCATCTTGAATTTTTTATTACATTTATTTATTTACATGAGGGTGTAGGCCAGGAGAGCATGTGGAAAGAATAATTTGCCCGAATTGGTTCTCTCTTGATGACATGTGGGGGGTCTAAGGATTAATTAGACATATTAATTAGACATAAGGATTAATTAACATATAGGAGAGAGCATAAAGCCTATTTTGTTTACCTTTAGGTTGAGTGTATAGATCAGCGTTAGAGAACATATATAGCTCTGGGTTCAATTCCCAGTACATACTACTTTCCCAAAAGTAGTTTGTTATAGATATCACTTTTACAACCTCATTTCATTATGTGTATATATATATATATATACATATATATGTATGTGTATATATATATGCTTTAAATAATACAAATATATAATATATATTTGCTTTAAATAATACAAATGGTTATTATTTAGAAATCTGTTTATTTATTCACTCATCCAGACTGTACCAGGCTTTTTCTTTTGGCCACCAACCAGGTCCCAAATCATGACACAGAGACTTGTTATGAATGCTCATCCTAACTTAGGCTCATTTCTTGCTAGTTATTATATCTTAATCATTTTGTCTTCATCTATGTTTTGCCTTGGGACTTTATTACTTTTTTTCTGTATGTCCTACTTAGTCTGGCTGGCTGGAGGCTGCCTGGCTATCTGCCTTGGGAGTATCCTTCTTTTTCTCCCTCATTCTTTCCTCTTTCTTCTTCCTCTTGTCTTTCTTGAACCTAGATTTCTCCTATTTATTCTCTCTATCCGCCGGCCCCACCTATCCTTTCTCTGCCTAGATATTGGCTGTTCAACTGTTTATTAGACCAATCAATTGCCTTAGGCAGACAAGGTGAAACAAATGCAACACAATTTAACACAATTAAACAAATGTAGCATAAACAAAAGTAGCACTTTTTACATTGTTAACAAAGGCAGTAGAAACACACTTTACACAGTTAAAATAATATTTCACAGCATAAACAAATGTAACACATCTTTACATAGTTAAATAATATTCCCCAACACTCAGACACAGTTTTGAATGTTAATTAGCACCCTTGTTTCTGCTTCATTCATCAATCCTCCCATGCGGAGCTCCCCTGGACTTTATTGTTTGCATCTGAAAACACATCTCCTTGATCCTTGTGTACTTTAATATCTCCTCTACCAAACACTTAAAACATTTCAAAATGGTAAGTGATTTGATTTCAACTCGCCCTATGTTCAGTAAAGAAGATGCTAATGACTGAAGCTACCCTGTCACTGTAGCCATCGTGAGCTTCCAGTGCTATTTAAACACCCAAGTCATCTTGTCTGTTACACTGCGCACCATTTCAGGCGTTTGAATGAATTCATCCAGCAGCTACAAATTATATATATACAAGAACACTTAATCATATTAACAAATTAAAACTGTGCCCCATTAGCATGACTGGTCCTAATGTATCAGTATATTTAAATAAATGCATTCTGCAATTACTTTTTAAAGAACAGCTAACACAGGTCATTTTGATATAATATTATGTTGCAGCTAGGGAGGGTGATAAACACTGTGCTCTTCAGTGGCTTCCTGCATCTTTTCAAAGCCACTTTCAGCTCTGCTCCCAAGGGAGCATCCGGATGCACACAGTCACTTCCTTTGGCTATTTTATAACCAATTAAATTAATTTGTAGAAAATAACACTGTCTACAGCTTGTACTGGGGTGGATTAGACTCGTTCTGCATCTCTGGGGATGTCACTGTGCAGTGGAGTTGTCACTCTGAATTATAGTGCTAAGAACTGTAGTCTTCTTTTGCTTCCAAATAAAAAATTAGTGGATAGTGAATATTCTCAAGAAAGAAGTTTTTTCCCCTCAGAAACCTGCTTTTACTTTGGAAGATCACTATACATAATTCCTGCAAGCTAATATAATCTAGGATAGGGAATCAATAGGATGTAGAACTGGTTTGATTAGATACACGTCTCCAAATTTGAGTTTTCACCCTTCCCCACCCTACCCTGTATTCAACAGGGAGAAAAAATTGCAAAGCAGACTCTGTATAAAGGGAAGCAGAATTAGAGTTAGAAGATTATAATTGTGTTATTTGTTTATGTCGTAATACAAAAATCCCTCAATTCATTATGAGCATTTAGAGAAAACTATATTGAGGACAATGTTATGGTGAGTGTATTGAGTCCCTAGAAAATTCATGTATAAAATATATACATATATATATTACACACACACACACACACATATATACATGTACAATTCAATTGGGCTTAGAATTAAAAACTGTATCTGGAAGGCATGGAAAGATGATTCAGTATGTTGGAGGACCTGAGCACAGATCCCAGAACCCACCTGAAAACCACCATGGGCACACACATAGGTATAATCCCAGACTTAAGGCAAGGAGGAGGGTGATGCTCATCACTTGCTGCTCTCAAACATAACCCCAAGTTCAGTGACAGTCACTGCCTCAAGGGAGTAGGTATAAAGGAATACAGCAGGGCACACAATGTCCTCCTCTAGCCAGCAGGCACACAGGTATGGGTATCCATCACAGACACAGACCCAACATTTACACACACTGAGATTTACAAAGAAGGAAATGTGCCTAAGGAGAGGTGCAGTCAGAAAATGGGTGAAAAATTTTTGAGTGCGCTGAAAATATTTCAGCTGAAGTGTGGAGCCACAGTAGTGTGAGGCTGGAAGACACGACAGACAGCGTTTAACTAGCATATTGCCATCATCGTGATGCATTCTCGTGTCTGTCACTTAGGATGCTGGCAATGGATAGTTTGGACAAGACCAGAGTAGCACTTTTCTAGAGAAGTACGGGTGTTTCTGAGTATCCTAAGTTCTGCAAGCTAGGGTTCAACTTTATCTGTTTTCTGTACCATCAGGCAAAGGAATCATGTCTGTTTGTATCCCAGGAGACAGCATCAGATGCTCCTCTGCAAAGACTATGAGACTGGGAAATAATGGAATTGAATTGAACCCTGTCTCTGCCTTTCAGGAGAGATGAGATTTGAGCACCATCTTTTCTCTGGGTTCTGACTCCCGTCTGCACCATTGAGAGGAGCTGAGGTTATACATGGCATCAAGTCTCTGCATGTAGTCACGGTCTACAATTCCTGTGACACCACTGTCAGCTCTTGCCTTTCTTCTTTTAGGAGATAACACAGCTTGTTATCCATCCTAGCTAATATAAAGTCTAAAGTGCTGTTAGTATTTTAAAGGATGCTTTCACTCAGAAAGTAAAGTTTAAGGAAATCTCGTGCTGCTATTTCAAGTGACTAGAATTCAAACAATTTTCAAGACTAATGCTCCACTTTACCTTTTTAAAAAGTGATACTGTATTTTTATTAAGAAAAAAATGTGGGATTAATCAGAGGCATGGGGGTTATGTAAGATATGGGTGCCTATGGCCAGGCAGTGGTGGCACACTCCTTTAATCCCAGTTCTTGGGAGGAAGAGGCAGGTGGATCTCTTTGAGTTCAAGACCAGCCTGAGGATAGGCACCAAAGTTACAGAGAAACTGTATCTCAAAAAACCAAAGAAAGAGAGAGAGAGAGAGAAGAAGGGTTCCTATTCTAGAGTAAATGTAATTTAGGACTATAATATTTTAAGGCTCCTAAACATATTTATTTTTATTATTATTTTATTTTATTACTTTAAAAAATACCAATTCAAATTCCCACTTTCTTCCCTCCTCCCACTTTCTTCCAACTCGCTCCACACACCCTCCACACACCCTCCCACCACCCCCTCCAATATTGAGAGGGCAAGGCACCCTGCTTTGTGAAAAGTCCAAGGCCCTCCCCACTACATCCAGGTTGAGCAAGGTATACATCCAAAGAGAACAGGATCCCCAAAATCAAGTATATGCAGTAGAGACAAATCCCAGTGCCATTGTCATTGGCCCCTCAGTCTGCCCCAACTGTCAATCACATTCAGAGGGACTAGTTTGGTCCTATGCTCATTCATTCCCAGTAGATTTGGAGTTGGTGAGCTCCCATTAGCTCAGGCACATTGTCTCAGTGGGTGAACCCCTCATGGTCTTGACTTCCTGCTCATACTCTCCCTCCTGCTCTTCAACTGGACCTTGGGAGCCCAGTCCAGTGCTCTGATGTGGGTCTCTGTCTTTGTTTCCATCTGTTGTTGGATGAAAGTTCTATGATGATATTTAAGATAATTGTCAGTTGTTAAATATGCTTACTTTTTTCCATTTGATATTTTTTGCTTCTTTGTCAAAAATCAGGTGTTTGAAGGTGTATGGATCAATATCCAGGTCTTCTATTCGGTTCCATTTTTCCTCCTGTCTGTTTTTATGCCAATTCCAGGCTGTTTTCAGTACTGTAGCTCTGTAGTTGAGTTTGAATTCATGGATTGTGATGCCTCCAGAAGTTCTTTTGTTGCCCAGCATTGTTTTGGCTATCCTGGGTTTTTTGCTTTTCCATGTGAAGTTGAGTACTGTTCTTTCGAGGTCTGTGAAGAATTTTGCTGGGATTTTGATGGGCATTGTGTTGAACCTGTAGATTGCTTTTGGTAAGAATGCCAGTTTTACTGTGTTAATTCTGCCTACCCAAGAGCATGGGAGATCTTTCCACTTTCTGGAGTCTTCTTCAATTTCTTTCTTCAAAGATTTAAAGTTCTTGTCTTACAAGTCTTCCACGTCTTTGGTTAGAATTACTCTGAGATATTTTATGCTGTTTGTGGCTATTGTGAAGGGTGTTGTTTCTCTGATTTCTTCCCCAGCCCTTTTATCATCTGTGTACAGGAGGGCTACTGATTTTTTTTAAATTATTCTTGTATCCTGCTACATTACTGAAAGTGTTTATGAGTTGTAGAAGTTCCTTCGTAAACTTTTTGGGATTGTTCATATAAACGATCATATCATCTTGAATTTTGCAGAAAAGTGTATTGAGCTAGAAAACATTATTTTGAGTGAGGCATGCCAGACAGAGAAAGACAATTATCACATGTACTCACTCATAATTGGTTTTTAAACATAAAGTAAAGAAAACCAGCCTACAAATCACAACCCTAAATAATTTAGACAACAATGAGGACACTAAGAGAGACTTACATAAATCTAATCTATCTACATGGGAAGTAGAAAAAGACAAGATCTCCTGAGTAAATTGGGAGCATGGGGACCATGCAGGGGGGTTGAAGAGAGGGGAAAGGCAGGGTGGGGAGCAGAGAGAAAAACATAGAGCTCAATAAAAATCAACAACAAAAAAAGATAATCATCAGTCTGATTATCATCATCTGGCAAGGCCAGTTCAGGTACCCTCTCCTCTATTGCTTAGGATCTTAGCTGGGTCATCCTTGTGGATTCCTGGCACTTTTTCTAGAGCCAGGTTTCTTGCTAACCCCAAAAATGGCTTCCTAATAATATTTAAAATCAACTCAGTACCCATATAATATTTGTTTTTTTTGTAACTGCTCTACATATACTTTGACAATCCAATTCCAATTATTTTTTGATAGCGTTTCTAGTAAATGGTGTATAAACTGACATGTTTTTGTAAAAATACATAGACAGTGCTTATGGGAAGCAGGTCTACAGAAACTGCTCGCTTACCTCATGGGTCCTTCTCAACTTACACTGTTGCTATTGTGCTTTTACGATACCCATTTGTAGTCTGAGTGACTGAACTTTAGTAATGGGAGACTTCAGAATGGCTTAAGCATAGAATAAAAGGGGAAGAACTCTACTGAGAAAGAAAAAATTGGTAAACTGAGTGAATTATAGTGGATAGATGGGTCATTCTTCTCCTTCTCCTTCTCCTTCTCCTCCTCCTCCTCTTCTTCTTCTCCTCCTCCTCCTCCTCCTTCTTCTTTGGTTTGGTTTTTAGAAACTTCTCTTGTGTCTGTCCAGCAATGTGCTTATTGCTAATTTTTTGAAGGATTCAATCCTCAATTGTAGATAACTGGCTTTACTTCCATCAGGCTAGAGAAGTGTCCTGGTTATCCCGTCACTCTCTGTACAAACTGAAAAAGACTACATTTCCTTTTTGTTAAAGAGTGATAGGATGGGCTTTTGGGACCGAGAACCTCGCCCAACTAGCTTCCGCGGATTCATCTGGACCCTGTCCCGGATGCACCTGAGCTCGGCCCACCCGGGCTGAGGCCTTGGGGGAAGGACGAGTCCCCTGCTAGGGGGTCTCCTTTGTCCCACGGAGCCGAGCAGAGAGGAGCTGGCAACCCTCAGTAGGCCTGCCTTTGGGACCGGGAATCTCGCCCAACCAGCTTCCGCGGATTCATCTGGACCCTGGTGAGTGGGCCCCAGCCCATCCCCGGGACCTTCTGGCCACTTGGGGCTCCCCTCTGTTGGCTGTGCTGCTTATCCCAACCCTGCTCGCCCCCGGGTATCCCCCCGGGGACCCCCCCCGGGTATCCCTTCTCATCTGCGTGGTCCCGGCTGCACCCGAGCTCGGCCCACCTGGGCTGAGGCCTTGGAGGAAGGACGAGTACCCTGCTAGGGGTCCTCCTTTGTCCCACGGAGCCGAGTGGAGCGGAGCGGGCAACCCTCAGTAAGCCTGCCCTTGGGACCGGGAACCTCGCCCAACCAGCTTCCGCGGATTCAGCTGGACCCTGACCCCGGGAACCAAGCGGAGCCAAACGGAGCAGAGCGGGCAACTCTCAGAAGAAATGGGCAGGCGCCAATCAAAGAATTCGTCCAACA
>PVIU01028078.1:0-19494 GCA_004026605.1 Ondatra zibethicus | reverse complement strand
TGTGCATAAAAAGGTGAACTATACTTAATAGGTTTCAGAAAATATTCAAATTCTTAGGGCTAACCTCAAACATGTTCAATTCTGAATCAGAAGAGTACAAGAATTTAATTATTATTTCATATTTAAGTAGGTGAATTTTTAGTTAATTTCATACTTTTCTTAGAAATACTCATCAATTTACTAAAATTCAATAATATTTTACATACTTATTAAGTTAATATTTTAAAAGCTTATTAATTTACCACAAGTGAAATGTGTACTAGTTTTTAAAGAATTTACTTAGCTAGTGATAATCTCTTCTAGTCATGACTGAGAATTATTTGTCTAGTAAATAAGGGTTGATAAAAAATGGGATGAAAGATAAACATTGCAATTTATATACTATTTACAGTATGAGACAGGAACTCTGATAACTAAAATTTTAGTAGTTTAAGATTTAAGTTTGGAATTAGTAGGATGTGGTTTTAAGGACATATAAGTTACTTAGGTTTTCGGGCCTCAGTTTCATAGTATACAGAGGTTTCTGCTAATCTTAATAAATTTAAATTGAATACCTAACATGCAAAAGTTTATTTTCCCTAATCATTAGATATTAATAGCATCAAAAATGATGTACAGTGACTTCTTATTGTAATTTTCAGAAAACAGTGAATTCTCTTTAGTTTCCAAGCATTCGTACCATTTTTTAACCTACTAGAAGGCTAAAGAAGTGAGTAATAAGTACCACTCACACAAAATAAAACTAGGCATCATACCATCACAAGATTCTGAGTTAACCAAATGGAGGGGACAATTTCCATGTGTAGCTCTGAGAATGGAGGCTTGGTTTAGGTTACAGAGAACTACAATATACTTTATAGTGAATTAAAACAAATTCCCTCTGCAATTTTACATTAATTAGCCATTTAAGATACTGTATAATGGAGTGGCAAGTATTTTGATAGTACGTTATGCATTAAACTTAGTCTATTTTGGGGAGAGGTTCCTGTGCTTAGAATGGTTTAGATTTTAAGATTACACATGAAAGATTTTTTTGTGGTTTCTTAAATATTTACTTTGAGATACACAACGAATTGTAAATAATGAAATCTACTTAAATATTTTTTAAAAAATATTTTAAAAGTCACTATAGAGAAAGTATGATTCAAGTTCTTCTAATCTTAATCAAGATTAATTTCTGTGCTGAGTTTAATGAGTAAGGGATAGGTGAAAAGTGAGATGTTCCTTAGAATGCATCTCCAGACCTGATTTGCCTCCAAGATTCTATTGAATCAATAACCATAAAGTGAGAGAGGCCTTCATGCAAAGTGTTAACATCTAATCAAACATTTTTAAAAGATGCTACTGGCTAGTTATTCTCAGCAGGCTGCATGTCTTCCAATAATGCTGAAGAATGAGATAAACAAGTTTATGTGAAACCATATGGATTTGATATTTTTGTGCTTGTGAATCTTTTTATTTATTTATTCTCAAGGTGTAAAGTTAAGAGACAATAGAACAAAAGCTTTTAATAAAAAGAAAAGGAGGTATGTCTTTCCAGAATTTTCAGACAAAATTATTTTCTTTAGAAATATTGACTAGTATTTTAACAAATGTTTTCTATATAACAGCATCACTGTGACATTTATTTACATGTAAATAATCAAAGCTCTTCACTATGAAGGATTGGGAATGTGATTTCTTGGCTTTCATTTTAGCTTATATCTACAGAAAGTTAAGTGTCTAAGATTTTGTCTTCTCATGGTTCACAAAGACCATACACTGTGCTGGGTGGTTGCATATGTTTAATTATTTCATCTTTTCAAAGTGTGTGAACCTAAATATTATTCAACATTTCCTGCTCTGAAAAACAAAAAAGAAGTTTCTTGGTTCTTGAAAATATATTTGGTTCTTGAGTTTCTCTCTGATAGTGTAAGAGTACTGGTTTAATAATCCACCTGACAGCAAATTCATCTTCATGCTAACTCCTTAAACAGATTCTAAAATGGCCTCTAATGCATCCATCTTTCTGCTTCCTAGTGATTACGAAAACAATCATAGTGACTTCTCTGTGGATCTTCATTTTATATCTCTAAAGCCACTTCTCAATTATAAAATAGTAACAGTGTATTTCACACCAAAGAACATAGACTATGATAAACAGAGGAGAGTAAAAGGCAATAGAATAACGATGGATAAGTAGAAGAAGTTCTGGCTAGAAACACTTAAGTTTTGTATTCCTTTCTTTGCAATTTTATATCTTTGGGTGAGTATGTAAACATATGTAGAGATGTCCTAAGAGGCCATAAACACTGAATCCCTGTGGAGCTGGAGTTATAAGTATTTTAACTTGTAGCTTGAAGTTTGCTCTGGTTAGCTATTGACGAACCGTCTCTCCAGCCTCTCTTGTTAGAAACTCTTGAGACATCATTTTCTATTGGATTCCATTGATGTCTCTTATAGAGCTTAGATGTGCTGTCTAAATGTGTCCAACATGTGTCTGACATCCACTCAACATAAGAAAAGAAATGGGGAGATTACAACCTCAACTCTGTTTATCTATCATAACATCCCTCTCCTGCTCAACATTCCTTTTAAAGTTCTATTCATTTTTATATTTCTCATCACTAAAATCTGTTCTTACTTACCACTCTACTTTCCAGTGGTTTTAGTTCATTTGCCTTCTCTATCTCATTCCTTTTGTACAGAGAAAGAATTGCTTTGGTGTAGAAAATAACCTCAAAATCAAGTATTTGTTTTAATAAATACATTTTTATAATTATGCACATTTGTATGGATGTGTAAACATAGTCATATCAATAGTCACTTTTTATTCCATTAAGCAAAGTAGACCAAGACAATCTTTCAATAATATTAGATATATTTAAATATTCATGACCATTCTTAGTATTATGTTTTACAATTTTATTTATTTATTTATTTATTTATTTATTTATTTATTTATTTATTTTACCCTGACTTCAGTTCCCCTACCCACCTTTCCTCCAATTCCCTTTCCTCCTTCTCCCCTTCAATCTCCCAATACACTCCTCTGTTTTTGTTCAGAAAGGGCCAGGTCTTGCATAAGTGTCAACAAAGCATGGCATATCAAATCATGGTAAGACTAAATCTTTACCCTTGAATTTTAACTGCGCAAGGCAGCCAGTATGAAAAATAGGTACTCAAGAGCCCAGTGTTAGGGCCAGCCTCTTCTCCCATTGTTAGGAGGCCCACAAGTAGACCAAGCTGCATAATTGTCACATATATGCAGAGTACCTAGGTAGGTCCCTTCAGGTTCACTGGTTGTTGATTCAGACTGTGAGTTCCTCTGAGCTCAGATTAGTTGATTCTGTGGGTTTTCTTGTGATGTCCTTGACCCCTCTGGCTTCTACAATCCTTCCTCTCTCTCTTCATCAGGATTTCCTAATCTACCTCAAGACTCATGTATGTTTCAATATTTGTAAAATTAGCCATCATAATATAGACCCTAATGATAACTTATGGTATGAAAATAGCTTAAAATAAGTTTGGTGGCTTAATTAGAGATTTTCTTACATTTTTTTTAATTTTTTTCTCAATATATATCAATTGCATATAATATATATTTTTCAATTTCATATTGTGTGTGTTTATTCATGTATGTCATATAGATCCTTACTCCTTAGATTGGATTATATTCCACTTCTACACAGTTAAAGTATAAAATACCAGGTTCCATTTCATCTCAGATCATGCTAGAGTAATTTATTTTCTCTAAAACCTTAATTATCTTCATATGTATATAGGAAATATCACTGTGAGCCCTGCCTAACTCCCTCTCCTGAGGTTAAATGTAATAATTATTCAAATTGCTGAAAACAATTAATTGAAGATTACAAACTACAATAATTTTAACATTTAAATATAGATAGAATTATTTGATGCAATCATTAACAATGTTCTTAAATGTTTCTTTCATTTAATTTTAATAAAAATGCACAATCTGCATGACAAGATCCCATCTATCTTTTTAGCTTTCAACATGATTTTTTTAGCAAGCTCGTAACTTCTCAAATGTATTTATTTTAGGAAGTTTAATTATAATTTCAATAATATTTCTATTACAAATCATAACCATCTGATTGTACTTGGTTAATGAGATACTATTTAGTTATAATTCCTGACGCATGCCTGCTCCTAGCGTTAGGGGTGGTGACCTCTTGTCAGTAAACACACAGCAATTACAGAGAAGACATTTTTAAACACAAGAATGGCTCTCTAACTAATTCAGTTTTATGATTCCTGTAAAGCTAAATGGGGAAAGAAAACAAACATGTAAATGTCAGAAAAGTAAATTACATTTATTCCATTCATTTCCACTAAAATAGGATTTATTCTACCAGGAGCACAGACATATCATTTTAAAAAAATAGTTTGTAAAATTCTCATAGCTATATTGCACATCAGTTGTGAACCTTTTTTTTTTTTACTTTTTTCTACACTTTTCTTGACAATAACTGTAGTTCTGAAACACTCATATACAACTTCTACTAAAAAAAAACCTTTAAATTACTACATTTGAATGTATGTTTAAAGGTAGAGGCAACAAAATTCTGATAGCCATACTTAGTAATTTTTTAAGAACCTTTTCATTGTCAGTATAAGCTTGCACATTTTGAGCAAATCATTTTGCTGAAATAGTCTACTATATGTTATAGGTAGTCAATTTTAATCTAATTAAATTATTTAATTATCTTATTCCATTTGACATGCCCCAAACACTCTAGGATATTCTAACTTGGAATATGCATGGTAAGTAAGATTCAAGAAAAAGAAAAATAAGACAAGTTATTACTTGTATTACTTTTTTCATTATTACTATATTAATTACTATGTTAGTTCTACCATTATTGCATTTAATTTTAGTATAGTTTATTCTATATGTAAAAAGTTAATGATAAGAACTTAGCACAAACACAGATCCATGACCCATAGACACATACAAAAGAAATAAAGTAAGAGGTCTGGAAAATTCTAAGCCAGAAAATTAGCCAACCATTCCCTTTAAACTAAATCTCTGGGGCATACTAAAAAAGGAAGGATGAAGTAAATTAGTAGATTGAGGTGAATAACCAATTACTTTTCTTTTGGGTAAATGTTTGTGTAATTTTCTGTAAGTATTGAGAAGACAATGCCGTTCTGTTTCAATTCACATAATTTTTTTTCCTTTCTATGCTAGTCTAGGAAGCAGGCCTGGTGGATGAGAAAAAGTCATTCCCCGAAGAACTACTTGGATTATTCACTTCACAGCGGCTTATACTTGATGCTTTCCAGAATTGGCTGAAATATCCACTGGCCACTGGCCACTGTCACATCCCAATGTGCTGGCTACTGTAGTGAAGAGAGAGCTGATTGTTGGTTCACGGCCACTCATCCCCGAAATAATCACACAGAAACCATATTATTTAAATCACTGCTTGGCCCAATAACTGTAGCTTCTTATCGGCTAACTCTTACATATTAATTTAATCCATCTTCATTAGTCTTTGTATCGCCACGTGGCAGTGGCTTGCCGGGTAAAGTTCTGTCCAGCTCCAGCGGGACTACATGGCTTCTCTCCAACTCCTCTCTCCCAGCATTCCACTCAGTTTTCCCCACCTAGCTCTGTTCCCCTATAGCTCTGCTTTATGCCCAAAGCAGTTCCTTTATTAGCCAATGATATTCGCAGCATACAGAGGGGAATCCCACATCAGGCTACTGGCACATTGTATTCTGTTTGGGAAAGCCAGTTATTCTGCTGCTAGCCTCTGGGAGACAAAGAACATAAGAGTCGCTGCAATCCAGGTACTACAATGTTATTAATACATAATGCCAGATAACATAATCTAATTCATTTTATAATTCCAGAGTTATACCAAAAGAAGTTCTAAAACATTGCAGGGTGAGAACTGTAGAGTAATGAGAACAGCATTTCTAGGTTATTTGGAAAAGTTCTTGTCACCAAAGAAATAACCAAGGCAGTGCTATTTTCTTCTTCCATTTTCTTTTTTTCAAGAAAGTGTCTTGGAACTTACTATGTAGCTCAGACTGGCCCTCCCAGAGATCTGCCTGTTTCTGCCTCCAAGTGCTGGGAATAAAGGCAGGCATCACTATGCCCAACCCTCAAGATATTATTTTATGAAAAGGAACAATGAGAAAACCCTTTTTACACCAACAAATTGATGTTGTATATGTACCTGTTCTGAAAGCCCTGCACAAAAATGACTTCATAATTGTCCAATAATGACTATCTCTTCTATCAAAATAAGTTTTCTAAATCTTTGTAGAATTCCTGGAGCAGAGTGAGGATTCATTGAGAGCTGTTTCAACAAATAAAATAAGAAGTAATAATTATGACTGTCAATATCTTGCTGAGGCCTAACCTATGCCATTCAATGTTTTGTAAAACAATGTTTCTTTAAGTCTGTGTCTTAACTATAGAGTTCATCTTACAAGCTTCCAACTTGACACAGACTGTTAAAGTGCTACAAGCCACAACATTATACAGTAATTTCTCAGCCATCTTTTCATGAGCAACTTATCAGAACCAAAGGATCTGGTAAAAACCTAAACCAAAAGACAAGGCTTTTGGAATTATTGCTTTGTAAATAAAATGGCTGTCCTTTGCTGTAGGGTTTTTTTTTTCTGTATCTGAACTCCCTTTAGTTACATATTTGGAAATTAATCTCCTGGTTCAGAAGAATTTACCACTGCCAGGCTTTGTTCCTCTGTCCTAGGTACACGCAGAGCTCTGCCTTTGTGCAATTATCTTTATCAGCAGGCATTTGGTCAGAGTTCAGGGTCCAGACAAAAAGCATCCCATTTAAGATATGCACAGATCCCCAAGGACATAGAATTACTACCTTCCCAAGCTGCTGTTCTGGTTTTACTGCACAACATCCACGATCAGAATGGCTGTTAACAGCATAACCCAGAACTGACAAATTTAGATGCCTGGGTCTCTTCTTCGCTTAGAACAGTAAGTCTAACTCCAGACCTAGGCAAGTAGAAACTGCAATGCCTAGCCTATGTGATATCTAATCAAGAGCCATCAGCTTCTCCCTGACTGTTTACATAGGTTGCTTCGTTACCTGGTAGCCTCTATGTATACTGGCAGAAGTGTAGTTGCATGCTGATTTAAACAATCCATGCCCTACTTATATTTTAATGAAAATAAACCTTTTTTAACTACCAAAAAATGTAATTCCCCTCTAGAATTCCCTAATGGTTTAATTCCCCTTCTTAACTAAGGAGTTAAGGAGTTCACTTTATTTCACTAGCCACTCGCACACCTCTCTCTCTCTCTCTCTCTCTCTCTCTCTCTCTCTCTCTCTCTCTCTCTCTCTCTCTCTCTCTCTGTGTGTGTGTGTGTGTGTGTGTGTGCATGTGTGTGTGTGAAAACCTTATCTGATTTCCTATTGTGCAAAAGAATTCTGGCCCTAAAACCTGCTTGGGCTGGTACATTCCTGGTTTTAAGGGTGTATATAACTGGGAACATTAGTAATGGATAGGACAAAAAAGAACAGTGTTGAACAAGGCCTAACAAGGGAGAGCAAGAAGGAACAATGAGAAATGATGGATTGATGAGCTAAGAATAAATAAACATGGACAGATAATTCCAGTTGTGAGTATATTTCTTACCCTTCAGATATTTACCCTCAGATTTTAGCCCCCCCTTTAGCTATTTGTGGAATCCTTTATTGAACCCTGTTATAAAGGACTTTTCTTGGAAGAAGAAAGATTACTAACTTACAAAATTATTGTGGTGAATTGAGAGATTGAGACTGAAATGACTAATACATGGGTATATTAAATCTTATCAGGCTTCTCAGACATATTATAATCAAGGAGAGGGTGTCACTTCTTTTCTTTGAACCATGAAGATGTGAAAAAATTTAACACTGTGATGGACAAGGCCCATATCAACTTACATCTGAACACTTGGTATATACTTCAAGAGTCTATCATGTTGCCCTCACAATTATTCCAGGAATTTAGCTCTGACCCTCTACTGTTGACAAAGCCTATTCAAATCACCCTCTGACAATCTTCCAGTCTGACCCTCAGAAAGTGTTTTCCATCCAATTACTTCTTCTTTTGGACCTAGTTCTTCACCTCAGAAGCTGGATGTAATTCTTCAATCTCCTGAATCTTGTCACCTGGTCTCTAAGCAGAAAGAAGAGTCCCAACTGCAGCCAGGGCTTCGATGGAGAATAGGAATATCAAGCAAACAACTGATGAAACGATTGTGCGTTACAAGTTTAATGCTCTTTACCAAGTTCTACCATTATAGACCTAAATGTGTTTGCCTTACTAAATGGTTATATTTGTTCTTATCCTCCATAATTTGCTATAAGAATTGGGTCACTTTCCTCAGGACTGTCTTTAGTTTACAGTTTTTGTGTTTCTTGTTTCTTTTGCACTTAAAGTCTCCAAAACCAATTGTTATGCAGCAAGGGGTGATTTTTCGTTTTTGGTGTAGTGGTAAATTTAATAGTCCGATGAGGTAAGTGCTTATCGCGTATAGCCTAGAGAAAACAGTCACTGATATGTACTGAATACTCAGGCTTTAGCACCAGTCACAGGGTAGTTCCAACAATACAGAAGTAAGTTCTTCAAATGGTAGTGCCAGATGTGACGATACATAATGCCAACACATGAGGGGTATAGATAGCAATTTAAGATTCAGGGTTAGTGATCTTAGTGAGATACTGTGTCAAGACAGAAAATAAAATAAAGATTTAAAATCGCCAATGTTGTTGATGCTGGAGAAAAATGAGGGGAAAAGAGGAGAGAAGAAGAAGAAGAGAAGGGAGGAAGGAAGGGAGGGAATAAGAGAAGTGGGAAATACAGCTCAGAAGACCATATGTAATACCTTTATATTAGGAGGAAAACATATTGCTCAAGGAAGGTTGGATTCTCTACCACAGACTAATTAC
This sequence comes from Ondatra zibethicus, assembly GCA_004026605.1. NCBI lineage: Eukaryota > Metazoa > Chordata > Mammalia > Rodentia > Cricetidae > Ondatra > Ondatra zibethicus. Next base: position 10,558 of record PVIU01028078.1, on the reverse strand, counting down.
TGCTCTCTGGAACTGGCTGTGACCATTGGCTCAGATACAGAAGCACTCCAAAGTGTCTTCAAGGTATATGAGTCACTGTAATTCTAACACACAGACGTGGGTGGAAATTTAAGATGATCATGAGACAAGGTATGTGGAGTTGGATACAGCATTACAGGAAGCAGAGGAGAAGAAACTCTATCCAAAACATAGGAAGCAACGTACTTTCACAATCACATAAAATGTTCTTATCCTTTGTGCAAACACACCTGTTGTACTATTAAACTTTCTTCTCTACGTCTTTCAGATTACTCTTTGGGATTACATCTTTTTCTGATTAACTATCTCTGCTTCATCCACTATCCAGTTCCTTGTTTTGGTACACAAGTATATTGAAAACCTTCGGTGTTCCCTACTGTAACCTAACGTCTACTAGTATCACAATTATTAAAAGGAAAAAAAAAGAAGTTATTTCCCAATAACAAGTTTTATTCTACTTTGTGAACATTTGATTTGCAACTGTTATTACACAGCCACTGGGCCATGTGATGACCACATGTTTTCTGGTGTTGCTTTTTGTTACTTCTTGTACCTTTAGCTCGTATTCAGAAAATAGCCTAGTACCAAAGATCAATAAAACACAATCAGAAGCAAATTAACTTGCACCAATGATTTCCTTCATTTCGTTTTTACTCATTTTCTGGAATATAACTCCAGGAGTTTTTTTTCCTGGTTCATAAAATGATATGAAAGCATGAGATAAGAGTTACTGATGTCCAATCATGCTTGATCTTCCTTGTTCTGAAGTAAGGCATTAAAACGCAAGAGGACTCTAGGAGATTCTGGATGACCGTTTATCTCTATAAAAACACATATACTCTGTGTACACCTAAAACTATGCACCACCTTGCACACCTGTGTTTCTTTGTTCTTACTCTGCAAAGCCAAAGCCAAATGTTCCAAGACCGAATGGAGCTGAGCTTCTTTGACAACTTGTTATGCTATCATTTTACTGCACAAATAAGAAAATAATGTTAATAGTCACACTGAATAACTTTCTCATCCTAGTTGTTTGTGTTTAATTTTATTACATAAATGAGATTAGTTTTAAACACAAACAATAGAAAAATAATCTGTTTATCTATAGTGTATGTTTATATATAAAAGTTAAACATTAAAAACATAAAAACAGATTTAAAACCCCCAAAATAGACAACCTGCCTACATTCTTGTTTAAGAGTTTCTCCATATCTATCTCTGGTGGATCAGTTCACACTAACATATTCAAATATAAATAGATCTGTACTCCTTATCCTGCTTAGTTATCATTCATTTTATCCCTGTCTATTTTTGATTGATGTAAGTGAAATGTTAATCCCAAAGTCAGTGCAAATCTTTAATCAACTAACTAACTCCTTTCTTTCTTGAGGTCAGAAGTTATTGCACACTTCTGACATATTTTTCTCTTTGCAGTCACCAAATTCAAATCCTTAAATAATATTCTCCCATAACAACTGATTATAAAGAAATCAGCAACTAGTCTGAGCTGCATAAACAGGAGACAAGGAAAGTGATTATTTTTTGTGAGGATCTGGACTCAGTCTCTAGCATCAAAAGCAAACCCAAACAAGCAAAAAGCAAAACAAAAAAAATTAAAAAATAGCTCTCCTGGTTAGGTCCTTGTGCTTTTCTCTCCTCACAGATTCTGGTTCTCGTATGAACAGTACCTCTAACTCTTTATTATATTTATTCTTTTGTTTAAATTCTACAAACTTCTCTACTGGGCCATCCATCAGTTTCTTCATATTGAATATCAACCAAGAGCCTTTGATGTTGTGGAAGGGTCTTAATGTTTGCTTTAATTATAAAGCAATGGGAGCTGTATATTTTGACTGGGCATTCTAACCCTATAATATCCCTTTCCACCATTCTTTTGTGTTTACAATTTCTCTTCACGTCTTACTTTGATGGTATCCCTCAGTATGTAGTTTCTGATGATCTGAAGAGTATATAGTATGATCTGTAAATCATAGCTCTTATAATTAATAAATACTGGAAATTTTGAGGCAACTCCTGGCATTTTATACAATAATATTTGCTTCTCTATCATTATATCTATTTTCATATGAAAAAGAGTTCACATCATGCAGCTGAGGTGGTAGCTCATATGCAAAAAGTGCTTCTTGTTCTCCCAGGGGCACTGAGTTTCATTCACAACACTTAAGTGGGATGGCTTATAATAGACTGTAACTCAGGAACCTGAAACCCTCTTCTGGCCTCTATAGGTACCAACACATGTGTCATAGAGCCTCACAGACTTGCAGACACACACATACAGCAATATAAAAATCAGTATTTAGAAGAGCACACAGCACAGTAGCATTCTATATATAATCATTCAGCATTTACTTATGAACACCTGCTTCTTTGCTATTTGCACTTTTCTTTTTTCTAGGAATATTATGCCATTTTTAGGATATTCCTGTGAGTTCCCGGATTGTCCTTTCTTGACTTCAGTCTAGATTCCTTATTATTAAGTCAACCAAAGCAATGAAGGGAAGTAATAACAATTGTCTTTCAAAGCTAAGCGAACAGCATATCCAGCACCTGCCTTCCATGTGTTTTGATGTTTTCAGCAAGAAAGTATCAATTATACACTCACAGAAGCCACCAAGGGGCTGTGTTGTTCAATAGCCGTCTTTCACAAGACAGCAGTATGCAAATACATACAGGAAGCAAGTTCACAAAGTAGTTGCAGGTGCTATTGCTACTGTCAAAGGAGCATAGTAGAGAAGAATGAGACAGCCTGATACTAGTGAGTTACCAAAGCACATAATCACTGGAATAAAGGTAGGATCATTGCTTTATGTCCTAAATTTTAAAAGGTAATGATACAGCAGCCATAGACTATATCAATGGGTACATACTTAAAGTTTGCCCTTCACATATTTAAAACCCCCAAATAGTTTGCACTTACCACACTGAGGCTGAAAATACAGTGTCATAATATGGTAATTGGGCATACATTTGTAGGGAGGTCCCTACATTTTAGGGGAAGGCAAAGAAGTCATAACTCAATGAACCTATTAGAGGTAAAATTACTTGCAGGCTAATTTCTGCCTGTATGGCTAATTACAGACAGAAGAATTTGAATGAAAAATTGAATGCCTAGCAGAAACTCTTCAGAAATTCATTTCCCTAATATCCTGTTCAGGTTTCTGTTGACCTATGGCCATTAGATATCATGAGATATTACTCAGTATAAAACATATTCCTGATATTCTCAGTTAAATTTCTAATTTTGGTGGCTTAGTTAACTATAATCTTTAATGTGTCATAATTTTCTTTTCTTTCCTCAACCACATCATACAAGTAACTTGTCCTTATAGTCTTGAATGTGTCCATTATGAAAACCCATTATGTCATAAGATATAAACGGGCATATTTGTCAACAGGATAGAGGACAGAAAACATAAAGTGTATTTACTAGAATATACTTTATATGAATTAGAGGTAATAAAATTATAATTAGTGCAACTTCAAAACTATGTCATAATAATTATTACAATTCAAAAGCAAGAAACTAATGAAAATATCCCTATGATTACTAAAATATTTCACATTACATATATAGATAGTGATATGGGAAAATGGGGTCTTGAGGAGATTTGGAAGCTTCATAAGTTGTGCATAAGTGGTGAATTAAAGTACCTGAAAATATCAGGTGCTTCTAGAGTTCTCCCTTGCCAGTGGATTTAAATCCTTTTTCTCACAAATTTGACATATATATGATCATTTCTCTCCCTTTTCTAGGTGTGATAGTCATAAACAATACCTCCAATATAACCCAGGTTAGGTACTTTACAAAAATATGAGTTAATATCTTAGGTAGGTAATAGCCTCAATCCTTTCAAAAGAGTATGAGGTACATTAAAATTGGGATTTGATTTTGATATCAGATTAATAATATACTTGACTATCTTACTCTGATTGATAGTTTTCTAATTGATTGATATTTTGTTTTCAAATAACAATAACACACTTTAACACTATATTGAATTTTTGTACCTACAATAATTTTTAATATTACTTAAATAATAATGAAAAATTTTATTTCATAAGTTTTATTAGTGGATTTACATATTTATTTAAATTTAATGCATGTGTGGTATTTGGGTTTTGTGTGTATTTGTGGGTATGTTCCATAGAACAATCTCAGATGTTGGCCTATACCCCTACATCTTTCACTTTCTTTGTGACAAGGTCCCCTTTTTTATGCTCTGTTTATTAGACTAGATGGCTTTCAAAACTCCTGCTATTCTCCTGCCTCCATTCTCACCTCCACGTAAGGGTACTAGTATTCCAGACACTTATGTTATTGAATCTGGACCGTTTGTGAACCATGGGGATCCAAACTCAGATTTGCATGTTTTTGCTGCAAGTTTTTTATCCTTTGATTCACCTCCTCAGCCAGCTTTCTGGAGGCAGAGGCAAGCAGATCTCTGTGAGTTCATAGCCACCCTGGCCTACAAGACATAGTTCCAGGACAGGCTCCAAAAGTACAGAGAAATCCTGTCTTCAAAAACAAAACAAAACAAAAAACAAATGAACAAAATCATTCTATCAATTTTAGGGAAATTAAAACTTTTGAATCAATTTGGTATCTTTTTTAATGCACAGAATATTTGAGTAGTAGGTTTTATACATGCTTATGCAATTGTACTTATAATTCATATTGCTATCATGTTGCACTCTATTCTAGGAATACATTTTTATCATCCTAGTCAGTCACCCCAGGTCAAGCAGCCATTGCCATTACTCTGTTGTAGTGGCATATTTTTCATATATTGATAAATAAATCTTGCCTGAAGACCAGAGGCAATGCTGAAGTCACTAGAGTTCAGGCAATGTTGACACACACCTTTAATCCAGGATTTGGGAGACAGAGTTAGATGGATATCTGTGAGTTCAAGGCCACCCTGGGCTACACAGAAACACATTCCCGTGGTGGTGGTGGTTCAGTCCCAGGGAGTTACACACCTTTAATCACAGCATTAAAGGGACTATAAAATGGGAGGGGAGAGAGGTTTAGTCTTCTTAGTTTGAGGTTGCCCAGCCTTGGCAGAGGTAAAACTTCTTTGGTGGTTTGTCTGCTTTGCTTTTTTGGTTTTCGAGTTGATCCCCAATTTCTGTCTCTGGGTTTTTATTATTTATGTTACACCGTCTTAACCTGTGTATCAATTTTAATTTGAGTTCCACTCAAATGAAATTAAAATTAAGTCATTTTAATTTCACGTTGTCTAAAATTTCTCCCTTTTTAAATCTTAGTGTTTTTCATTCCAACTTGGACTTGTGTCCACAAGATCTATCTTACCATCATATTTGAAGACATTATTTCTTCTTCATAAATCACTATTCCCTGCTACTCTAATAAGATTCGCTTGAAATTTTGCAAAATATATTTTTGTATTATATATGTGTTTTACAATCTGTACATGTGCATATCTGTGTATATTTTTGATGTGTCTGCTTGTGTGTGTATCTTTTTGTGTGTCTATGTGTACATTCAGAAGTCATTTATATCCTTTGACTATGTGGTTCCTAGGATGAAACTCAGGTCATCAGGCTCAGGAGTAGGGGTATTTACTGACTAAACCATCTCAGTACATGTATCTTAATTTAATCTTGCTAATATCTCCTGTTATGGTTTGAATTGTTCATGTTTCTAAGGCTATCATTTGAACACACAATCTTGTAGTGGCTATGCAAAATGGGACTTAGCTGGTGAGAGTCCAAAAGGTCTTTGAATGTTATATCTACCTCTGCTCCTGACATATTTCCTCTGTTTCCTTGATTCTGTCAGGTAAACAAGGTGCTGGTTTATATTCCTACCTCCAATGCAAGAGCCATTCCTGCCTCCATCTTTTCTCACAATGACAGGTTGATATCACAGGAATGAAAACATTCCAGCCTCTTTCCTTTCCTACCATGATGGACTGAAATGAGAGGGATGGGGACACTTCTACCTGTGACTTCCTCATCATGATGAACTGAAATGATCATTAAAATGAGGAAAAATAAACCTTCATTCAACTAGTTTGGTCAGTTATTTTGTTATATTGAAGAGGATGCCCTGCAGTATAGGCCCTTCAATAACATAGTGTTCGATAAATGATATATCCTGTAGTTTATTTAAATAGTCTCTCTAAATTACTGCACGAAATCTTACATTTAATCTCAATCAAATGTTGTTTGTTTTACTCTCAATATTGCTTCAGCTAGTAGTTAATGTACTTCTTAAAATCAAGAAACATTTAAGTTCCACTTTAAATCCTCATATTATCTTTATTTAACAAGAATAAGCATATGTTTTTCATTACCATCCTAACCAAGAATCATCTTTTCACACGGTATTGTATAGTTAGTTCAAAAGTGTTGGCGGAGGCTGCTTGTTCATTTCCAGGCGCAGCACATATACAGAAGGACTTCTGCACCACACAAGCCATGGACTCTGAAGTACTCTGCACAGTGTTCACTTCTCAGTATCTATTCCATATATTGATTTGTTCATGTTCACCCAGGACCTACTCTTCCTCTGGAAGACGTTGGGTTTAACGTGTATTATTCTGGGCTCAGCTTTTGCAGAAGCTGCTGCATATTAATTTTATGGACTTCACAGTCTTTAAAAAAAGAGTATACAAATCTTTCCAACTGTTCTGAGTGAAGCATATAGATGGTGAAATTTATCATAGTAATATTATGGTTCTCACAGCAACAGCTCAAGGATTGTTTATTCTGAGTGTCATTCCCTATTAGAGGTACAAGCAGAAATATATGAATGAGAGAGTAACTTCTGCTATACATGATGAAATGGAATGTGGGCCTTTTTCTCAAGTCTTTTAGTAGTCTTGGAAAGATCACCCAATTCCTTGGCTTTGAGGAAAATGCACAGTTGACCCACACAATTCTTCTAAATTATAATTACTCTTTCATATTCTGTATTAGCTAATAACTTTGATTCATTCACACAGACAATATCCACAGTTGTGAAACAATTTTCACTCCAAAACCAACTAATCATATATCACCCTTGAGATAAATCAAGATGGCCAGGGTCACAGGCAAGGGCATACCGTCAATACACAAATGAACCCAGAGGTTTGCTAATGTGATTATTGTTGTATCCAAGAGTCATCTGTTTCCTCTTCACCATTATGCTACCGTAAAGCTCTTTAAAACTATGCAAAACTTCCCATTAACCCCATTCTCCTTTGTTGTGACCTAATTTTCTAATTCATTCGCTTCATTATCTTTCATCCTAGAGAAAAATATAAAGCAAGATTTTATTTAAACACCCAACTAAAATCTTTCTTGCTAATTTTCCACTGACTTACACATTAAAATATGGTCATATTATTTATTATTAAGTGAATCTTTGAGGTGTGTTTAATGTCTTACATTTCTTTTTTTAGTATCTTTTGTGTTTCCTGAGGCATTATGTTGTACATCTTTATTTTACTCAGTTTTAAGAATTAGGATTTTAATTCATTATTTGCTTATAGTATAAACAATGTTATTCATTTGGAAAACATGAAAAACAATTTGATTGTATAGAATATTAAAAATGGATATTTTATTTCATTTTCTCCTTTAACTTTAAAGTTATATAACCTTTTGTCTACTCAGCAGTTCTGTCCTATGATGTATCAAGCACATTAACTATATGTGTTCAACAAATGCCTCTTTTCCATCAAACGTACAACCACCTTTGTTGTACTTTATTTTTTTTAAAAGAACAATACAGCTCTGAGTTACTTAAGACCAAAACACACGCACACAAGCACACACTCACATATATTAAACAATATATTATCAATGATTAATTAAAATGCCCATGAATTTAAAGAGAATTGTAGAAATAGTAAGGTTGGAAAGATGATAGGAAAGGGAAAATGATGCAATAATAATCTCAAAACAATAAAAGATTCTATTTTTGTGAATAATTATCTTTGAATTCTGTCTTTCTCTGATGTCATTTATTGAACCTATTAGTAATTTTGTTTAATGTTTCCTTAAGGAAATAGCCCTATCTACACCCATTCACTATATTTTCTATGATTATACTAAAAATTCCATCATTCATAACTATAGAATGAAGTAATGGTGATGAAATGATTAACTAATTTGTAGGTTATTACATAGGATATGCTCTTTATTTGATGCCTTATATTCCAAATGCACATCAAAGTAGACATCTTGAGTTTCAATGAGACACTAAGAAATGGATTCATTAATTACAACACAAGACTAAGAACTTGCATCTCACTTTTCTGCCATTGAAAGCAAGAACATCTTTGCCTTTCCATGCCTTTGAGTTCCTGCAGCTTTCCTCTTCTCTCTACCATATTCACTGAAGTATTGATTTCTGTACTGCTAAGAATAATTGGCATGAAATGATTATGGTTCCAGTTGTTGATTTATAAAATTAGACATTACTACTGACATATTTCTATGAAAGATCAGACAACTGGACTTTGTGAAGTTTTCTTCACATCTCTCATTTCTTCATATTTGTTTAGCAGATGGCTTTCAAGAAAACAGAAGTATAAATTACAAAAAGAATAATATATATTTCTCTATTTTCAGAACAGATTGACTAGCAAACTTTTGGAATTCCTTAGTTGTGCATTCTGTCATATTTTAAAAGCCATTCTAATTTCTTCCTAGATTGCGATATAAATAATATGTTACTTGTTCGCTTATGGGACTGTGAAACATAACTAAGAGGTAACAAATGGCCATTTCCCAAGAAAAGTTTTGTTTGTAAAACAAGACACTAATTATTTGGATTAAAAAATAGTGAAATATAATATTAAAGCAAAAATCGCTGATGTCTTGAGAAACAGGGTAATATCATATAGCTTGCTGAAAGCAAATGCAAGTTGAGACTTCTTGTTTTCAATTAAAAAGACATAATTCTGGGGAATATCGATCATGCAGCATTGCATACTATGATATTTCAATTTTCATTGGAAACAAAAACAAAATAATTAATTTAAAACTAAAATATAAAAAGAGATTTAAGCTCTTCCTTATTTTATCATTACACTTCAGGAAATATACTACTTTAAAATTACTAATTAGAGCTAGAAAATAAATGACACTTGCTTGTCATTAACTATTTAAAGTTGATGAGCATGGCACGGAATTTGCAGCACTTCTAAACAGCTGTCACAGAGTAGAACTGGAAAATTAATTTTTGTTACTAACACAAGCTTCAACTATACTTCAGCCCAAGAGCTGAGAGATATAGCAATATGATAAATATATTCACAGATTGTACCAAATGCATCAAACAAAACTATTCAAAATCATGGTTTCTAGAAAGAGTTCTTTTTTCATTTAGGAGCGGTCAGATTCGTTGACTTTGAAACTATTTATTATCAGGTTGAGAGGTAACCTCAGGCCATGCCGGCCCAATTGTGTTAAACTAAGGGATCTTTGTTATTTCTGAGGTTTTAAAGCAGGAATATCCAATGAAAATGGAATCATGTAGTTTAGTGTAGTGTTCTTTGATATCACTAAAGTACCTTCTTGGCTGTTATACATTTTATGTTCCTCATCCCCTACCAACTATGTGATATTATGTAATTAGCACACATTAAAACATTACTAATGTGTTTCTTCCTTTGAAGATTTCTTTGGAGAACTTAAAGACTTTGAAGATTCAAATGCACATCTCTAAATAACAGGAATCTTTAAGACTTGATCTAACAATGGGCACATTTGTTTTAATTCTCCCTTTTGCTTGTTTCTTTAGTTATTGAGACAAGATTTCACTGTGTAACTCTGGTTGGCCTAAAACTAGCTTTATATAATTGTATGACCTCAAACCCACTGAGATTCATCTGCCTCTACCACTAGATGCTAAGATTAAAGGCATGTTCCAGCACATCCAGCCTCCATTCTTGATAAAGGAATAGAGAAGTTTGAAAAAAAAAAGCTATTTACTTACAAACAATAAATTACATGTTTTTAAGTTTCTTCGTAATTTGACCAAAATGAAATCCAGCCTATTCTGAATCATGTTTTGTATACCCATTTTAATCATTTAGATAGGTCAGTAGTTTCCTCTAAATTATGTATTGAAGTCAGACAGCAACTTTATCTAATCTACTAAACTGGATAATTACTGAGTAGAGCCAAGAATTTTCATATTAAATATTGCATTTTTGTTAAGCTCCCACTGAGCCCAGATAAGATTTAGTAAAATTGCAGAAAAGACTGTCTCTAATCAGACTATGGACCAGAAATGATGACTCTGATGGGTCCTACCACAGGGTTTCTGGGTGAGTCTTCATTGACTCACATCTGTAAGACAATTGTCAATGGGACTGGCTTCCTTAAGGATCAATATTACTGACCTATGCTTTGTTATTTATTTGCACTGTCATAACTTAGCCCACATGCTTGTTACTTCAAAGATGAGAGGAAAAGCATATATACTAACCATTTAAAAGAGTAATTTACTAATTTTAATAAGAAAAAATAAATTAAAATGGAGAAATACAAGAACTTT
>PVIU01028077.1:0-19495 GCA_004026605.1 Ondatra zibethicus | reverse complement strand
GGCCTCAAGCCAAAGGAAGCACAGGAGCTATTTCCACAATGTGTGGTGCGACTGGCCATTCAGGAGGGAAGATGTCTTCTAGAAATGTCTGAGTAAAGACATACATATGCAAAAGTAAGAAAGACAATGGGGAATTCAAGATGTGAAGAAAATAATGTGAACAAAAGGATTTTAGGGATTTGTGATTCTTATGGGATCATAGTATGAGACAGGTGTACTCATATTCTTACTCTATGAATAACCAATTGACAGGGACTAAGGCAATCCCTGTATTTGTGGGATTTAATTCATGGAATTTATGATCCAGTAAGGAAGATAAAATGACTGATCTGAAATCCTAGTAAATATTGGTAATGAAAATTCATTATTATTGGAAAATTGAGCTCAGCAAGATGTTATGAGCACAATCTTTGCCTATAAATAACCAATCCTAGTTTCTTTGCTAGTAGTATCTGCCTTTTAACATACTTTCATTGGTAACAGATATACTTATATCTACTGAATTCCAAGATAACCAGGTAAGATTCAAGAAATCTAGAATACCCATACAGTTCCTTCTGGAGGAAGCTTTTTTAAAACACTAGAATACACATTATTTGTAAATAAAGACAGTTCTCCTTTGTTTATAATCTTTTCTTTCAACACTTAATTCTTCATAATAACTATCACACACTGAGATTCTTAATATAATTTTATATTTTCAGCTCTGAAGACTGGAAGTCTTTGATAAGGTTTATAAGGGTTTGAGCATCCGTAATTTCTCTTTCCATGGCATGTAGATGGCTGTCATCTCTTTGTGTCCATATGGCCTTTCCTTGGCATATGTGTGGGAGCCAATGTAAAAAACAAGGGCTAAAGGGAGGAAGGAGAGATTTTTATATCTCTTCTCATTTTTCAAAATTTTCAATCACTATTTTAGTTGGTGTACAAAATAATGGGTTCTATTATTTCATTTTCATACATATATATGATTGTACCATGATCATATTCTTTTCTATTACCATCTCTTATTACACTTTCCTATATGTTACTTACTCTCCTTATTCCTCCCAAACAGCAGTCTAACTCTGCTTTATTTCACACACACAGAGAGAGAGAGAGAGAGAGAGAGAGAGAGAGAGAGAGAGAGTCACACGCATGCACACATGCACATGCCAATATCACAATCAGGAATGAGAAAAGAGTCTTCTTATTGGAGTAGTTTAGAACAAAAATGAGCCCAAATTTGAATTATCTGCTTCCCTCACCGTGTTTTCTTTTTGTCAGTTATTTGTGGTCTGTTGTGTTTGTCTTATCGTGGCAAAGGACTTTATTACATATTTATTGAGCAGTACAAAAAGAAACATGGTATTGGAAAGAAATCAGGGGTGCTTTTAAAAAGAAAGAAAAACGGATTTTTAGCAGAGTTTTACAAGGGGAAAATTACTTTATTGACTACAACTGATTCAGAATAGTAATCAAAGTCATTAACACGTTATACACCTACATCTCCATGTTGCTTCCAACATTTATGATAGAAATTTGTTTTGTTTAAAATTGACTCAGAATAGTAGGCAAATTCATTAACATGTTATCTCCCTACATCCCTATGTTGCTTCCAAAATTTATGATAGAAATTTGTTTTATTTAAAATTGATTTCAACATATTGGTTACTTTCATTAAATGATTATCACAATACATTACACACACACACACACACACACTCAGAGAGAGAGAGAGAGAGAGAGAGAGAGAGAGAGAGAGAGAGAGAGAGAGAGAGAGACTATTATGGGTATAGACGTGTTCATAGTTTAAAACTGAAGTGATGTATTTTGCTTAGAGTAAAAGCTGATTACATAGCAAGTGCAAGGCATAGTACGGTTGATTATATTGCTTTTTTGTTTTTAATCTCAAACACATTTCTTGCATGATCTGCTAATGAAGACAGTTTGACATTTTCCCAGATGAAATAATTTCAGTAGAACTCATGTGACATTATAATCAACTTAAGCAGCTCTCTACCCACTTAAATTTTGTCAAAGTGTTTTACATTTTAAGCTATATTTAGCTAGTCTTTATAGATTTACTCTGCAGTAGAGAGGTGAATTACCAAGTAACCTGTATGAGAACAAAGAACAAATAATTTTCCTAAAGAGTCAATCACTTGGTTGATGGTTACTTGGGTGTACATCTTTTGAAAATATCACCAGGCTAAATATTTGGATGTGCTCACAATTGTACATCGCAGAGCAATACAAAGTAAAAATTTTCATTGACTGACTGACTGGTTGACTGATTGATTGATTGATTTACTGATGTGTTGATTTGAGACATGGTCTCATAAAACCTAGGGTAACCTTAAACTTACTATACACCCAAGAATGATCTTAAACTTTTATACCATGCTGAATTATGCTGCACTAGGGATTGTACCCAGAGCATTGGGCATGCTATTCAATCACTCTACCAACTGAACTGTATTTTCAGTCCTATATTTGTATTTGCAATTTAAAAAATAATATATAATCACATCATTTTCCTCATTCTCTCCTCCTCCCAACCGATGATTCCTTTTCAAACTCTTGGCCTTTTTAAAAAATTATTGTTACATACATTCATATAAATGCATAAATATATAAATGCAGCCTGTCCTGTCAGTTTAGTACTGGTTCTATGTATATAATTTCAGGTCTGCTTTTTGGTACTGGAGAACCGCTTAGGGGGCTTATCCATGTGGAAAACTGAATCTTCCTCGGTAGTCTTAGCTGCCTGTAGGGCTTGTCTAGAGATAGGGTCCCGTGAAATTTTCCCCTGCTACCTTAGCATGTCTATTGGTGGTGTTGTTCATGTCTTGTTTAAGCACCTATATTGTTGAGGTTACATGGGCGTAACTTCTTGCTCATTTCTAGAAGATACAGAATCTTAGCAGACCTCTAGTCCTCTGGTACTTAGAGTCTTTTGGCAACATGTTATCAGATGCTCCCCGAGCCTTGTGTGTAAGTGTTCTGCTGTAGAGGTATCAATGGGATTCAAGCAGCTCATGATTCTGTGGATTCTGATGAGTTGTGGCTTTCTTTTAATGGTCTCCATTTGTTGCAAAGGAAGCTTCTTTGATGAGAGATGAGAACTACATTTATCTGTGAATATAAGGCTAGAATGCACATAGGAAATGTACTGGTTTAGCAATGTTTCAGTGGTAGGTTCTCCTCTAAAATCCATGACTTCACTAGCTTTGTGCAGTACCAGGCATGATTCTTTCCTATTGAACTTTCTACATCCATGCAGAAAGTTGTTTACTGACAAAATGCCAATGCCACTACTGCTTCTTGAGGGATATCTTGCTCTGATGCTCATTGCATTGGTTCTTAGGAATCACAGCTAAGTATGACTATTGATTACTTTGTGCCCTGGGCAATACTATGAAAGCTAGTCCTCTGGGAGGAGATTTCTGGGTCAGTTTTATCTTTTTTCCTTATAATTCAGCTTCTGTAATATGTGGTGTCTTCAACACTAGGGATGTATCTTCAACTTCTGGAATGCAAAGGCAACACCAATAACCTATATTGTTTTGGGATAGTCCTCTACTCCCCTAGCCAACAGCTGAAAAGAAGTTTTTTTATTCTTGGTCCTGGGGTTTTTGTTGATAGTCTGTGGCTTCTAGGGGAACAATACCATCAGAAGTGTCACTGTTTCATTTATTCTCTCTCTCTCTCTCTCTCTCTCTCTCTCTCTCTCTCTCTCTCTCTCTCTGTGTGTGTGTGTGTGTGTTTGTGTGTTTGTGTGCATGTGTGCATGTGTAAATTTATGTGTATTACATGCAATTTTAGGTAAATATAGAATAATGTGATTCCATTGGTTTTTTTCTAATGTCCTTAGTGTTTTTTTTTACCCAACCACCCTTCCTCTCTTCTGTATTAACCCCTGTCCCCCGTTTCCAGTTGTTTTTCCCATTTCTCCCTTAACATCTCTGTCCTGCAATTTCCATCTTCAGAGCTCCCCAACCCACACAAAATAAAAAGTCCCGTTTTACTTTCCTGGTTTCTATGGTTACTCCAGGTAATATACGCCTCTGAAATTTGGAGCTAGGAACCAAAGATAAGAGAGAATTATACAGAGTTTGCTTTTTCCCTCTGGGTTATTTCACTCAGTATAATGCTTTCTGTGCTTGTTCATTTACTTTCTGGGTTCATTAATTTACCTAAAAATTTCATGATTCATTTTCTTTTAGTTGAGTAATATTGTACTGTGTACATGCACCACATTTTCATTAACCATTTATCAGTTGAAGGACATTTAGGTTGTTTCAATTTCCTAGCTGTTGTGAAAAGGACAGCAATGAACATGACTGAGCAAATATCTCAGGAGTAAGATTTTGAGTCCTCTGAGCCAAGGGGTGCTGTAGCTGGGTCATAGGGTAGATTTCTTTTTTTCTATATTCTTTTCTTTTTTCCATTCAAAAAAATTTACATTTCCTCCCCTTCTCCTAGTCCGTACCCGCTCCCCCCCTCCTCCCTCCCACTGCTTCCTTAAAAGAGGGCATGGTGCCCAGACCTGTGGGAAGTCCAAGGCCCTCTCCCCTCAATCCGGCCTAGGAAGGTGTGCATCCAAATCGACTAGGTTCCCAAAAAGATAATACATGCAGAGGAGATTTCATTTTAGTTTTTTGAGAATTCTCCAGACTGATTTCCAGAGTGGCTGCACCACTTTGCAATGCAAGCAACAATGAACATGGGCTTTCCTTCTCCTATCCCCACTTTCTAACAGTACTGGTTATCAACTGTTTGTTGATCTTAACCATTATGAGTGGAGTGAGATGAAATCACAAAGTTTACATTTGCATTTCCCTAATGGCTAAAGATGATGAACTCATTTTGAGATATTTCTTAGCCATTTTTGAATCTTATTTTGAGAATTCTTCGTTCAATTCTTAGTTCATTTTTAATTGGGTTGTTTATATCCTTGATTCTTTTATTTTTATTTTGTTACATATTCTGGATATTATTCCTCTGTCAGATATGTAACTTCAAAATTCTTTCCCACTCTATGGGTTTCCTCTTCACTCAGTTGATTGATTTCTCAGCTGCCCTGAAACAATTTAATTTTATGTGGCCCCACTTGTCAATTGTTAGCCTTAATTCCTGGGCAAATGAAATTCTATTCAGAAAGATATATATATATCAGTAGTCCAATTATTATTCCTACTATGTTTTTATGTTAGTTAATCAAAAATTTTAAAAGGCTATTTCTTTTATTTTTTAGAATTTATAATTACATAATTTCCCCTTTTCTTTTGTTATCTTCAAACCTCCAACATACCCATCCTTGCTCTCTTTCAAGTCAATGATCTTTTTCATTATTTGTTGTTACAGCCACACCCACACACATACACCCACACTCGTATTGTGTGTGTTTTAAATACATAAGTACAACCTGCACAATCTGTATAATGCATGCTTATATGTTTTCAGGCCTGAGCATTTCTTATTGTATAATTAACTGATGTGTTCTTTGCTGGGAAAGCCTATTTTGGCTTCTCTCAGCATTCTTCAGTTGACTGTAGTTCTTGGTGTAGGGTTGACTCCTCCTGGGCTCTCTCCCATCCACATTAGCATGTTTATTGCTGTTCTTGTGCAGCTCATGTTTGGGCAGTCATGTTGGGAGACGATGTGTATAGCTTCTGACATTGCTAGGAAACATAGTCTCACAGCAAGCTTTCTAATCTTCTGGCTTTTACAGTCTTCTGTCCTCTCTTCCATAATGATCCCTGAGACTCAGGTATGGGAATGATGTTGGAATGTATGCCTTGGGACTGGGCTCCATAGCTTTGCCTTTTGACTGACTGCAGTTTTCTGTAATGGTCTCCATTGCATAGAGAAGTTGCCTTGGTGAGGGGTGAGGAATATACTTATTTGTGGGTATAAGGATAAATATTTAGAATATTGTTAGGGATTATTTTGATTTACTAAAGTGACAGTTGGAGGTTCTCTTCTAAGATCCACAACCTGACTAGTTTTTGGTATTTGATTGGGTTTCTGGTACCAGAAATAGTTTCCTTCTGCTTGAGTGGGTCTTCATACAGTATTTTGATTATATTCTTCCCTCCTCAAACTTCTTCAGATGCTCCCACATTTCTACCCTTCAAAGTTCATGTTTATTCTCTCTAGTCTCACTCATAAAATGAAAAAAAAATAAGCTTAAAAACCCAATAAGACAGAAAAATCCAAAACAAAACAAAAGTAGACAAAATCCTGGAGCCAGTTTTCTGCTGCCCAACTACTCCTGGTCATGGAGCTGCCCAGCTTGATACCCACCGACACTCCATTGGAGAAAACTGATCTTCCCTTTCCCAGCATGTATCGGCTGAAAATAGAGTCCTGTTTAAAACAGAGTGGGACTTTGTGTCCACTTTCTCTTCTCAGTGATGGGATTTTGTCTGACAACACTCTTTTGAATATTAGGCTCATTAAAAATGGCAAGTGTATGTGTGATGCTCATGTCTCACATAGTACATGATATAGTATAGGTTTTCAATACACTTTGCATTAATGAAATAATGAAGTTTTAAAATGGACAAAATATTAGTGATTTGGGGGTCGTTTAAAAAAGTTTCTTTACTCTTTCTCCATTTCCTTGTTCTTTCTGAGGAAACTAGCAGCTTGAGATGCAGCTGGAACTGTCCAAATTATAGTTGCTATGGCAACATTGCTTTTAACAGATACTTTCTCTGGCCTGACAAAGGGTTGCGGATTTTAAGAGGACCATGAAAGTGTTTTTTCCTCTGTTTGTTTGTGTGGGAGTAATGCAAGTGTGTGCTGAGTGGTGGTGATGAAGTGGAGGGGATGAAGCTGTCTGTCCAGCCATTTAGCCGTCTGAATCAAGAAATGTACTTCTAGCTTATTATTTGACTTTTACTCTCATACATTTTTGTTTCTTTTTAAAAATTGTTTTTAACGGAATTTCAGAAACTCTTCTTACATTTTGTTCCTTGGGACAGATTCTATCAATTCATTTATTGACTTTTTAAAGATGACTCTTAATAGCAACTCCCAAAAATTCTCTTGGAAAATCAATAATAAGCTATGGTTTTTCTCTGTAAATTTCCATTTTATTCTCAGTGATGTAGACACATGGAACATAAACTCATAACTTGGTTGCTCATAGATAAATATAAAGACCTTTGCTGAGCACATGCTTCTACTGTAAGTTACGCTTTCACAATATTATTCTTTGGTTGGTGGTGCAGTCTTTGGCTTTCCATGTCCAGACAACCATAAACCAGAGTTAGGGTACTTCCTGGAACTGCTGTTCCTCTGCAGTGTAGGGTTCCTGAAGGAAGGGAGATTGGAGATTTCCATGTAGCCAATCGGCTTTCCCAGAGTGGTTGAGAACCACTATTTTCCTTAAAGATTCACAGCAATTAAATCTTCCACTAAAGACAAATATAGCAAATAAGAAGTTCACTTAGCCGGATTAAGGCTCCAACATTTACTAACTCTATGCTCTTGTTTAATTCTCTTAATTACTCTGGATTAATAGGCGTCCATCTAACTAAATTATAACCAAGATTAGGTAATAAAAAGTTAATATTGATATGGAATTGGAAGGATAACAATTATTAATATTTTATGGGTTTCTTGTATGCCAGGCTTAGTGACTATAGTTTATATAAATCATCCCACTTAGTTCTCATTAAGACTTTGCAAAATAGTGAACATGTCCTTCATGCTACATGTATAGAAACTAATCCTTAAGGTGGTTTTCATAATTATGCACATAACATATTGTGATAGTAATAAATAACCTATTGTCATAACAGATGAGTTAGCAGTTATGAAAACCAAATTCCCTGTTCATTTCATCACATTTCAAGTTTTTATATTCTTTGATAGCTCTGCTTAATCTCAACAGTTCTTTAATACAGATTTATGGGACTCAAACTAATTATTAGGGTTTCTGTAGGCCCCATTTGATGAACACTGCCCTTTAGCCAATACTGGAGGTAGGAGGAGTAGATTTGTTAAAGTGTGTTTCAGGATATGGTAGAGTCCTTTGAAGATATCTTTTCTTGGACTGTGCTGTCTCATCGCCAGGAGCTCCTGAGAAAACATCCAATGAGTCAGGCAAGGAAGAAAACATGTTATACAAAAGATGTGAGATCTACTGCTGAGCTTGGACTAGATTTTAGATTTGTATAGCTCGGTGAAGACAGGCTCTTCACCATAACACAGTGACTTTCATGTCACGTCATCTTTGTAAGTGTCTGACTTTTGGCATTAAATATTATGAATAACTCAGAATATGGTATATATTCTGTTGTGCTGTTCCTCTCCAGATCATGTTGAATTTTCTCATACTGGATATTAATTCTATTAATCACAGCAGTTGTGATTTAAACCCTCTCAACTAGCTGGGATCATCTGGTATATCCAGTTCTGCAGGTGCCATATGTACTAATATGAGTTTAGGGAACATTTTCTTTGAGGCTCAAAAATCTTCCACAGCTCAGAGTTGGGTAGATTCTGACAGTTTCTGAAAGCTTCAAGTAAGGTCATACACAGGGCCAGGTTGTTCTCTATTGTCCTGTAATTTCCACCCTGATTATCAGCACCCTTTTTACCAAAGACTATCACATCAGCTCAAATGTTGCAATTCAAAGCAGGCCTTTCTCTCACTGCTTGAGAGGCCAAGGGAAAAAAAGGTTGGGTTTTTTGATAGTACTGATAGCCAGAGAGATAGCAATAGTGCCCTTTCTGAGTTTGCCCAAATCTGATATAAATGAAAGCCTTTGAGAGATGAGTCTTTTTGAGTAGCAAAAAGTTCTGCTCCCTTCCACTCATTCCCCATAAAGACCACGCCAAGCTTTCTGAATACAAAATACTGTTATTTACTCCCTTTTCTCCAATTTGGCTGATTTCTAAAAAAGGATCTCTCTTATCTTAACTGGCTTTCCCCCCAGCAATTAGTCTTTGCCTTACAAGAACACATGGACACAGTTACTTTAAACTAGAATACTCACAGATATTCATGGGCAAGTTAAATACATTGTGTTTCAATACCGGGACAGTAAAATGGAAACAATTTACATCATAGGATTGTTATGTGCATTTTGATACCTTGTTAAAAATCTAAACATAATGACAAATCCCTAAACATTCATTCTTTTAATCCTCTTTTATTCTCTCTTACTTCATTTCTGTAAGGCAGAGAATATTAGTATTTTTGGTTCAATGTTCTTTGCCCTGGAGGAAAGAGACTAGGAACTTCTTCCTAATAATAATATGCCACTATCAGCAATTGCATGATGATAATATTTGCTCTATAGACTTCAATAAAAGGACCAGTATCTCAGTCATGAATAGAATAGACTCAAATATAAATCAGTAAAATAAGGATGAAAGTCGTATTAGTCTGCATTTTCTAAAGGAACAGAACCAACAGGAGATTATGTGTGTGTGTGTGTGTGTATATATATATATATGGAAATTTATTAGTTTGTCTCACACAATGCAGTTGCAGCAGTTCAAAAATAGGTACCTCACATTGGAGAGGTCCAGATCCCACTAGTTGCTCAGTCTATGAGTCTGGGTGCTTAACCAGGGTCAATCTGGTACTAAAGGCCTGGAGGGTTGCTGGTCTTCAGCCCACCTTGGAAACTCATAGAAGATTGATCTATTATCAGCTAAGGAGTCATCAGTGGCAGGAGCAACAGGGTAGACAATCTCAGCAGCAAGGCCAAGCAAGCAAAAATAGGAAATCTTTCCTTTTCCCCTGTCCTTTCTAATTTGGGCTGCTATCAGATGCTGCTTCCCATATTTAAGGTGAATCTTTCCATATCATGTAAGGCAAGACAATTAGCCTCCCACACTGCCACAGGCTAACTTGGTAGACACAATCTCTTATTGACGCTTTCTTCCCAGGTGATTCTAGGTTGTGGCATGGTAACTATTAAAAGCTGTCATCATAGAGGTCAAGGTTTTCATGAATTAACTATTGACCACCAACTGTTTACTTTCTCAGTTATAGGGAAAGGGGAAAAGTAAGGCCTGTGTTCTGTAACTTATGTAATTGACAAAAATGTATTAGATCACTGGGACGGTGTCAGGCTGTGTATAGATGACACTGAATTATCAGATAATAGCTACATCAACAAAGAGCATTTACAGTGCATCTGTCACCACATATGTATCTCATCTATATCTCATAACAACAAACACTACAAACACAGGATTGATACTTAAAGGGAAAAGGGATCTGATGAAAGTTGAACCTAGCTCCAACTAGCTGTCAATTCAGTATTATTCCTGATGTACTAAACAGTTTTCAAGGCATAGGGTGGGATGCAACAACTTCAGAAGTCTAATTTATGAACTTATGACTTCATATATCTCCAGTTTCTGTCTGTAGTAATAAATCCTCTACTGAAAGGTCTGCATCTGGCATACACACTGTCATATGCTGAAAACCTCTTGTAAATTTAAAATTTTCTAATATAACCCACTTCATTACTTCTCTTGCATAAATGAGCAAGGAACCTGGGGCAAATATAATTTTTAAAATAAAAAATATCCTTAGACTTTACCATCCATTATTTTCATCCCCAAACATATGACGTTCCACGCAAATGTTCTCATGGCATTACTACTTAGACAGACTTGGAAATCAGTTTTTCCACTGATACTTTTCTTGTTGTTTAGCTTCTAACTTCCCGTTTTTATTCCTTTTGTTCTACGACCTGACCCCACTTTCAATGATATATGAGTTGATGGCATGCAAGTAGAAGTCTGGGAGATATTAGATAAGATGAGTTTGGAATGAAATAGTGGGTGACACTGATTTATCTTTCCTCCTTTTCCTCCTCATTTACAGCCAGAACTTTTTTTTCTTGTAAGCTGTCATTGCTTCTTTCGCTTCATGTTACTCCCATCTTAGCCAGACATCTAAGGTTTGTGTAGTCAATTTTATTTTGAAATTAAACGTAACACAGCATAACTTTCTATTACATTTCTTGTGACAGAGAGAGAAATGGTGGTAAATGGAGAGTTCCATTAAATACTCAATGTAGAAACATGTTAGCTATCCATAATTCTTTCTTTAACAGTGCTGAAAGGAACAGGAACCAGGCTGGGTAATATAAATTTTACTTATGTAGTTATAAATTTGACATTCTCTTAGTTTGTAGTGGGAGTTAGGATGGAGAAGTAGGACTCATCCTCAGTTTTTATTTAAGTGTAAGGAATCAGAGGAATGTGTACAATGAGTATGAAACATTAAGGCAACATGTACATGAAAGAGTAAAAAATACCAAGAATTCTGGGATGATATGCATAATGAAAGCTGCTGATAGACTTTAAAGTCCGTGGAAGCTCTTGAGACAATATCTTCTGTTAGCTGGAATGAGAACAAAGACTTTCTGAAGGAAAAGAGATTTCAGCTGAGTCCTAAGAAAAAAGAAGCCTTTGGAAAGGTAGACTACATTCCGATACTCTAGATCATAGAAACAAGCCTTCTCGGCAGTATGTGTCAAAGGATGTATATATAGGCTATAGGCTGATGAGATAAATACGGGGTGTGGCTCAGCTGTATCTTAACAGCAGTGATGTCCATTCCTATCTTTGATAATCCTAACTAAAACTTTGAGTATGAGAAATTGCATTGGGTGTTATTCTAGTTTAATTTCTGATGCTGTGATGAAACACTCTTACCAAATCAACTTGGTGAAAGAATGGTTTTATTTGACAAATACTTCCATGTCATGGTCTGTTACTGATCCCTTAAAGTCAGAGCAGGCACTAAAGCATGAACTGGAATTAGAGACCATGGAGAGACACTAGTTCTTACCTTGCTCACAAGCTTATTCTTATCTAGCTTTCTTATACAATACAGGACGACTTGTTCTTGGAATGTTGGCACCTACAGTGTGCTGGCACCATCTACTTAAATTAATAATCAAGGCAATTTCCACAGGTCAATCTGATATATACAATTTCTCAATAAAGCTTCACTGCTCAGGCAATTCTGAGTTGTAACAACGTGAGTTTTAAATCAATCATTAAAGATGTTTTACATAAGTCATTTTTTACTTTGACAGTTCTAGGTACCATCATCACATAATCACTTTGTGAACCAAGTAATGAAATGAGAAACAGAGAGATGGCAGTGCTTAATGTTATGTAGCCTAGTAGAAAAGCTGTGTGAGACCCAAAGTTACCCTACTCTATCTGAGCCACTTTCAATGCTACAGTTTTCCAAAGATTCTCTTTCTAAATGATTGTTAGTCTCTATACTCAAGTATAAAAGTTCAGGGAGTCTGGCTGCTGACCCTACAAACCCACTGAACTTCGTGAAGAATGTCATATATCTCACTGAGGGATTTTCTGCTTCCCAGCACTGGTTCTTTTTCTCTAAATGTTAATGCAGGGGCATGGAACCATAGAGAAAGGTGGGGAAACAATCCTTAGAACCTACTAATCTTTTTGCATAAGTCTAGGAGCTCTAGCATACATTTCTCTATTTGCCTACTTAGAAAAGAAAGTCATTGCTTCTATTTTTAAAAATGTATTTTCAAGATTATAATATGATTACATTATTTCCCCCATTCCTCTCTTCCCTCCAAACCCTCCCATGTACCTTACTGCTCTCTTTCAAATTCACGGCCTTTTTAAAGTATACATACAAACATGAATGCATAAATACAACCTGTTTAGTTCCTATAATGTTACTTGTAGATGTGTTTTCAGGGCTGACCCTTTGGTATTGGATACCCAGTTGGCTCACTCAACGCTGGTAAAGAGTATATCAACTTTCTATCATCCCCTGTAGTTCTTTGTCTAGGGTTGAGGACTCATGAACTTTCCTCCTTCCTTCTGTATTTATCCCCTAAATTTTCCTAATTAACACTCTGTTTCCCTTTTCTCTAATTACAAATATTTTCATGTTATTACTTACTTCTGCATGCACCTTATCTTCTTCAGAACAATTATCACTATCTAAAAATCACAGTTTGTTTTTCACTTATTTGCCAATTCCTATTAGACTCTATGTTCCATGACAGTAGGAAACTTACTTGTCTGTATCTCCAAATTCTAACATCATGCCTGATTAATAACATATTTTTCAATTAGTGTTTGTTGAATGGATGGATGAATGCTGCCCTCCACAACTGTGGTATTCATGCTTTTGTGAAGTAATACTTAGTATCAATAAGAGACCTACTGTGTTACGGGGAAGCAAGGTAAAAATGTTCCAGTATGACTTCCTAAATAATGACTTCACTTAAACTCATTTGTTGTTTACTTGGCACAGGTTGGGAACAGAAAGATCCAACAAGCCTGCCATGTTCCAATAACTTCCCTAGAGGATGATACTTGTTGGTTCCCATGGAGACCAGCACAGCAAAACAATCCCAAAGGTAGATCAAATAAGGGCAGTTGCATCAGGCACTGTGCATGCAAGGACCCTTGCTGTGATGGATACTAGAGAACAGGAAACATGTAGACAATAAAAGATGGAGGAAGGAAAAATTTTGGTATAATGGGGAAAAACATGTTGGATAAAAGCACATTTTCAACTTTAGACTCAAATACATCTGTGTGGCTATACCCATGTAACTAAAAGTCTTATAACTTTTCAGTTCCCTCACCTATAAAATGCAGGTAACCTATGTAAAACAGTTCTTTAGAGTGTTTCCTAAATTGTATATCTGTGAAAATTCCCATTATAGTATCTGACACATAATAGATAATCAGTAGATAATTGCCTTTCTGTTTCTTATCTGAATTTGAAAGGGATAAGGCTAATATTATTGGAGTGTCTACATAGAAATGTTCCCTTTGCTTTAATTATTCTTTCCTTGTTACTCTGTTCACTCAACAAATTTCTATCAAATATTTGCACATAAATCTGGCAGTATATGTATTGGAAACTGCCATTGCAGGACTTAATTTCAAAAAGATGAATGTCTTAGAGTTTCTATTGCTATGAAGATACACCATGACCATGGCAACTCTTAGAAAGGAAAATATTTAATTGTGGCAGCTCGCTTACAGTTCAGATGCTTAGTCCATTATCATCATGGTGGGAGGCAAGGCAGTACACATGCAGACGTGGTGCTGGAGTGATAGCTGAGTGTCCTACGTCTTACAGGCAACAGGAAGTTGTCTGACAGATGGGGTGGTATCTTAGGCATATGTGAGACAACCTCAAAGCCTTCCTCCACAATGACACTTCCTCCAAACAAGACTGTATCTACTCCAACAAGGCCATAACTCTTAATAATGCCCCTCCCTTTGGGGCCGTTTTCTTTCAAACCACCACATTCCACTCCTTGGTCTCCAAAGGCTTATAGCCACATCGTAATGCAAAAATGCATTCAGTCCAACTCCCAAAGTCACCTTAATCTATAGAAGTCTTATGCTTACTTAAAATCTAAAGTTCAAAGTCTTTTCTTAGATGTATGCAATTTCTTAACTGTAATCATCTGTAAAATCAAAATAAAAAAGTAGATAACATGCTTCCAACACAATTGTGCAGGATACACATTAGCATTCCAAAATATAAGGAAAGGAGCACAATGAGGAAATACTGGAGACCAAAAACCAGCTGGACAAACTCCAAACACTGCATCTCCATGTCTGATGTCAGAACACTCCAGATTTCAAACTCCTTTCAGCTTTTTTGAGTACAACACACTTCTTTCTCTTGGGCTGGTTCTACTCTATTAGCAGCTCTCCTCAGCAGGTATACCACAGTTCTCGAATATCCAACATCTTGGAGCCTCCAAGGCAGTCCAGGCTTCAAATACACAGCTTCACAAAATGGCCTCTCTGGGCCAACACTCAGGGACACTCCTTACACATACCTGGCCTCTGAGGCCTTCCTTAGGCATAGAGGCAAATTCCATAACCCCTTTTTCTATCCTTGCCTCTAAAGCCAGAACCACACGACCAAAGCTGCCAAGTTGTGCTGCTTCCTGGAACTGGAACATTGTCCCTTTGTTAAGTTACATCTTCACCAGCTTTCTCTTCTTAGCTGCCTAAGCTTGGCTTTCATGAAACTGTATCCATAGACCAGTCTGGTCTCAAACTCAGAGATTCCCTAGCCTCTGCCATCTGAGTGCTAGGATTAAAAGTATGCACCACCACACACTGCTCTAAGCTTTTCTTTAGTTCCTTTTCAGAAGTTGGAAATATATCTGGGTGAGATTTTGCCTTTAGGTCCCTTTATTCACTCCCTTTATTCCATTTTTTAATTTATTTATTGTAGGCAGAGTTTTTTAAGACCACTGGCCAGCTCTCAAATAAGCACACACAGACTTAATATTAATTATAAATGCACGGGTGATATCTTAGGCTTGTTACTAACTAGTCCTTACAAAATAAATTAACACATATTTCTTATCTAAGTTCTACTACATGGTTCATGGCTAGTTACCTTATTTTCTACATGTCCTACTTCCTCTGCATCTGGCTCGAGACTCCACAGACTCCGCCATTCTTCTTCTCAGGTCCTCCTAGTCTTGCTCTCCTGCCCAAAAAATCTTCCTGATTTTTTTACACACACACACACACACACACACACACACACACACACACACACACACACACACACACTGTACAAAGATTGTTTATCTCATTGAATGCAGGACTTTACTTCACTTATTTAACTCCATTCCTTTTTTTCTCAAATTTTGCATTTCATTTTCTTACTCCTTTTCATTATAGATGCTCACTAGAGTTACTACTAATAAACACATAGTTGAGTCTATACTGGGCTATTTGAGATTTCCTCTGCCAATGGAATTAATCCAAATCTCCCAACTTTAGTCTCAGGCAGATCTTTGGACAAGGGCAAAAAGCGGCCACATTCTTCAAAATATCCCCCAAATGATTTCTAGGCCACATATTCTTCTCTCCTGTAACCTTTTGTGTCAGCCCCCCCCCCCCAGTTAATCAGATCAAACAGTACCCATGTCTTCCATACTCCTACTGGTATGGCCTATTAAACATCATTTAAAACATTCCACTGCTGTCTTAACCCAAATTCCCCAAATCCATATTACTCCAAACAAAACATGGTCCAGCCTATCATAGCAATAACCCAGTTCCAGATACCAACTTCTGACTCAGAGATTCAACTGTTCTGATATGATCACAGCAACTCTTAAAAAGGAAAACATTTCATTAGAGTTCAGAGCTTTAGTCCATTATCGTCATGATGGGAAGGAAGGCAGTATGCAAGCAGACATGATGCTCGAGAAGTAGCTGAGTGTCCTACATTTTGACTTGCAGGCAACAGGAAGTGGTGTGAGATATTGGGGGCAAAATCTTAGGTATATACAAGACCTGAAAGTCCACCTCCACAATGACACACTTCCTTCAACAAGACCATACCTCCTAATAGTGTCCTTTGGGGCTGGTTTTCCTTCAAACCACCATAGATAACAAACAAACAATAAATACTTGGGTTTAGAAGACGTCAAGGGATTTTTTTAGGTGGAAATAGGCAAGCTTTTTTTGCTTAGAAGTACCACATTGCTTCTGTTGTGGATGATGGGTTGTTGGTGAGCTAAGCACTATACCACTGAACTACATACTCCTGTTTGTATTTTTTAAATATTAATATTTTCTAAGTCACTAAGTTGACCCAAATGAATGTGAAGTCACTCTACAGGCCAGGATGACCTTGAAATTAGGATCTTTTTGGTATAATCTCTGGAGCAACTACAATTATAGCTGCATCATTATGCCCAACTTCTTTCCACACTCTTGTCCTATGTTGTAGAATATTTTCTTATTCTCAGATTCCCTTGATTTTTATTGTCACACATGTGGCCTAGTTAGGTTCTTAGATTATTTTGGCTCAAGTGCTTCAATCAAAGTAAAAGGCAAAGAAGATATTCCAGGAACTGAACAAAGTCTATGAAAATGGAATGAAAAGCTGTATGTCTAGATTAAAAAAAAAATTTCTAGGATTCTTTCAGCCCAAAGTAGCTAATATCTTCATACACCAATATCTTGTGCCAGAGTTTCTTAATCCTAGATACTTATTAGAAGCAACAAAGAGACTTATTTTGATGTGGGATTCCCCTCTGTATGCTGTGAACACCATTGGTTAATAAAGGACTGTCTTGTGCCTTTACAGGAAAGAATAGTGGTAGGTGGGGAAAACCAAACAGAATGCTTGGAGAAAGCAGGCAGAGTTGAGAGAGACACATGTAGCTGCCATAGGGGAGAGAAGTGAGCTGGCAGCCGGAACCTTGCCACAGGAATGCTCAGTTCAAATCCTATTCTGCGTTTTAGTTGAGTCATTTGTTTCTTCTTTCTGAGTTATCTCACTCAGGACAACCTTTTCTAGTTCCATCTATTTGTCTCTGATTTTTTTTTCTTTCAAGGCCCTGTAATTGGAATGAGTCTCCAATATTTTTAATGGCTATGTAATATTCCATTTTGAAAATGTGCACATTGTCTTAATCTATTTATTTCTTGACAGACATCTAGTTTCTCTCTAAGTTCTGTCTATCACAGTGAGAGCAGCAATGAACATGGCTGAACAAGTGTCTCTGTAGTAGGGTGAAGTATCCTTTGGTATATGCCTAAGAGTAGTAAAGCTAGTATTGTACCTGAGGTAGAATGATTTCCATCTTTCTGAGGAATCATCCCACTGATTTTCATAGTGTCTGTACAAGTTTGCAGTCCCACAACAATGGATCAGGGTTCTCTTCTTTACGAATCCTTGCCAGGATCAGCTGTGACTTGTTATTTATCTTAGCCATCCTGAATGTGGTGAGATGAAATCTAAAAGTAGCTTTGATTTGCATTTCCCTGGTAAAGAAGAATGTTGAGCATTTCTCTCTTTTTACTTTTTATTTATTCTTTGTGTCTTTCACATCATGTTGATTATTTAGCTATTTCTCAGCCATTTGAATTTCATCTTTAGATCTATACCCCAGTTTTTAATTGAGTTATTTGTTTTCTTGGTGTCCAGTTTTTCAAATTCTTTATATATTTTGGGTATTGGCCTTCTACAAGAAGTATAGTTAGTGAAGAAAAATCTTTTCCCATTCTGTAGCCTGCTGCTTTGTCTGAATGATCATATCGTTGCCTTACAGAAGCCTTTCAGTTCCATTTATTATTAATTATTGTTCTTAGTGCCTGTGCTATTGGTTTTCTATTCAGAAAGTGTATTCTCATGCTAATACATCCAAGACCATTCCCTCACTTTTTCTTCTATCAGGTTCATATATCTTGCCTAATGTTCAGATCCTTGATCCATATGGGTTGTTGTGTGCAGGGTGATAAATATCGATCTGTTTGCATTTTTCTGTCATGCAGCCATCCAGTTTGAATAGCATGTGAGGGCCCACAGATGTGAGTCCTGTTACACCTTGACTAAAGGTCAGAGAGTTTGAGCTTATTTTTGCTCTTTCAAAGCTGTTGACAACAGGTGTGGCTACAAACAAGAGATCCTGACCTAAGATGTGGTTAATTAGTATAGAGGTGGTCCTGTTCCACTTTGCTATTCCTGCTCCTTCAAAGGAGATTGGTAGGAGGTTCCCGGGAGTAGCTGCCTGCAGGATACTTGGTCTATTCTTTATATCATGTTAATGAAGTCTGTTGCCTCTGCCCTCCCCTTTTAGGTGAAGTATATAAGCATGTGGAAAATAAACACGGGCGGGTTCAGTATTCACTGAATTTCCCTCTGGATGCTGTTCTGTATTTCTGTCTTTTATTTCTCTCATATCTCTTTTCTTTTTGCTTAATAATTCTAATCCTCATGCTCCTACCTGGGAAAGCGCGAATTTTGTCGAGGGTGGACCTAGACAGATGTCACCCCAATGTGCGGCTTATGACAATAGCACCATTTGTTGAAGATGCTGTCTTTTTCGTACTGTGTATTTCAGGTTTCTTTATAAAAAAAATTAGCTATCCTTACGTGTGTGGACTTATTTCTGGATCTTCAATTTGATTCTATTGGATAATATGTCTTATGCTAAAGTTCTGTAGTACAAGTTGAGCTTGGGGAAGATGCTACCTTTAGAAATTCCTTTATCATTCAGGAGTGTTTTAGCTATCCTGGGGTTTTGTGTTTGCTTGTTTGTTTCCATATGAATTTGAGCATTGTCTTTTCAAAGTCTGTAAAGAATTGTTATGGAATTTTGATCGCGTTTGCACTGAATCTGTAGATTACTTCTGGTAGGATTGTCATTTTAATTATAATAATTCTGCTGACCCATGAGCATGGAAGATCTTTCCATCTTCTGATATCTTCTTCAGTTTCTTACCCCATTGTCTTAAAATTTTTATCATATACGTTTTTCACTTTCTTGGTTGAATTTACTGTAGGATATTAGATATTTTTTTTTCTTTTTTTTTTTATTTTTTTTTCCATACATTGTTTTGTTTTATTTTTTCCATTCAAGAACATAATTAAAGATAAAAAAAAAATTTTTTCCTTTCTTCCCCTTCTCCCGGTCCCCTCCCACTACCCCCCACCCCTCCTCCCTCCCCCTTCTTCCTT
>PVIU01028076.1:0-19495 GCA_004026605.1 Ondatra zibethicus | reverse complement strand
CCGGGAGGGATGGGGGTGGGCCTTGGACTTCCAACAGGGCAGGGCACCATGCCCTCTTTCAAGGAAGAAGGGGGAGGGAGGAGGGGTGGGGGAGTAGTGGGAGGGGACCGGGAGAAGGGGAAGAAAGGAAA
Organism: Ondatra zibethicus; assembly: GCA_004026605.1. Classification (NCBI taxonomy): domain Eukaryota; kingdom Metazoa; phylum Chordata; class Mammalia; order Rodentia; family Cricetidae; genus Ondatra; species Ondatra zibethicus. The sequence goes on along the minus strand of PVIU01028076.1, from coordinate 19,364 downwards.
AAAAATTTTATTTCTTTAATTATGTTCTTGAATGGAAAAAATAAAACAAAACAATGTATGGAAAAAAAGAGAGAGAGAGAGAAGTGATAATATGAGCAAAGGGGTGAAGACCATGATGGAGATATCCACAGAAACACCTGACTTAAGCTAGTGGGAGCTCACTGACTCCAGACTGACAGCAGGGAAACCTGCATAGGCCCAAACTAGGCCCTCTGAATGTGGGTGACAGCTGTGTGACTGGGGCAGACTGTGAGGCCACTGGCAGTGAGACCAGGACTTATCGCTAGTGGCTTGAATTGACTTTTTGAAGTCCATTCTCTTTGGAGGGATACCTTGCTCAACCTAGATATGGGGGGGGAGGGTCTTGGTCCCAACTCAAAGTGCTATGCCAGACTTTGTTGACTTCCCATGAGAGACCTTACCCTTTCTGAGGAGTGGATGGGGTAGGGTGGGGGGCAGGTGGGGGAGCAGGAGGTTGGGAGGGAGTGGGAACTGGGATTGGTATGTAAAATGATAAAAGACTGTTTTAAAATAAAAAATAAAAATAGAAAAGAAGAGCTGCAGGGGCTGGAGAGATGGTTCAACAGTTAAGAGCACTTGCTGCTCTCGTAGAGGACTTAGGTTCAGTTCTCAGCACCCACATCATGGCTCACAACCAGCCATAACTCCAATTCCAGAGGATCCTTCTTCTAACCTCATTAGACACCAGCCTCATGGTACATGTTTATACTTTCAGGCAAAATATTCATACAAATAAAAAATATAAAAAGGAATAAAAATTAGAAATATCAGTAAATAAGTTAAGGGCTATTTCTTTTCAATAAAGATAATGAATGTCAAAACCCAGAGAATAAGGAGGACAATAAACAGTGGGGTGGCCACAGAAAGAACATTTAAATTAAGCTGGACTTTGAGAAATGGGGCAGGATAAAGCTATAAATGCTTAACAGCACTTAATTCTAAAAAGATAAATAGCCACAATTACATGGCACTACAGTTTGCATGTCATATTAGCATATTATTAAATTTTAAAAGGATTTTAAATATGTTTATATTCTCTTAGGCTTTCTGGTTTCTAGTGTTTTCTTAATCACTATACCATTTAATCTTCCAAGTAATCTTAGAGATAAGTATAAATTCCACTTTACAGACGAGAGGCTTGAAGCTCAGTAAAGTTAAATGCCTTGTTTAAGGGCTGTAGCTGGGGATGTTGTAGTGGAATTTCATTTGTATTTTAATAAATAAAGCTTACCTGATGATCAGAAAAACAAAACAGTCACACTGGCCAGCCTTACAGACCAGGCAGCAATGACACATACCTAGCTTGCCGTAGAAATCAGGCAGTAGTGGTGCACACCCTTAATCCCAGAACTAGAGAGGATTATAAACTGGGAGGAGACAGCTCTCAGTCTCAGTCTCATTCTGAGATTCCTAGAGGCAGGATCGTCATTTCAGACTGAGGTAGAGGTAAGAGCCAGTGGCTGGCTGCTTTGCTTTTCTGACCTTCAGGTTGAACCCCAATTTCTGTCTCTGAGTTTTATTAATCGTGCTTCAGCATGTGTCTCAGCTGGTAGAGTGTTTGCCTACCATACAAAAACCAGATTAGGTCGCTAGCACCACCAAAAAAAAAAAAATAGGTATGGTCACACACACCTGCAATTCTAGCACTTGAGAGAGGCACAAGAATCAAAAGTTCAAGGTTATCCTCAGCTATGTGGTAAGTTTAAAGTTCCTCTGGGCTGCATGAGATCCTGTCTCAAAGTAGAAAAATATTATCATGAATTATAAATATAAAGAACATCATTTGAAGAAAGATATGCTTGAAAGAAACATTGTTTGAAAGAAAGATGAGAAAGAGTGCAGACCCGGACTAAGATAGGCATAGCCATCAAGGTTGAGTGTAAATAGAAAAGAGTTCTCAACAGCTTAAAAGAGTGTTAGGTAATTGTGATAAGAAGTCACCAAAACTGGCTTTAAACTTGTCCATTCAATCGACTCCTTGCTTCAAGGAGCGTACTTTTGCACACAAACCAATCAGTGTCAAGTGTTACTTCCAAAAATTGGCTAGCCGGGTTTTCTTCCTAAACATGACTCTGAGTGCCAACCAATCAATGCCAGTGTCCCAGAGTAACCATGTCAACACCTACAAAAGTCTTCCAATCTCTGGACTCGATGCTTCCCCAGAGCTTAGAAAATACCAGGCTCTTCCTCTGGGAGCAGTGTTTGACAACATAGCCCTCCTCTGAATAAACTCGGCTTTGGTTTTGCATTTTGAAATCCCTTTAATGCATCTATAGTTCAACCAACATCTCTTGAAGACTATCTTGGTAACATTCCAGGAAACTGTTAAACCACACACGGACTTCTCTGGTCCCCTTTGCCCAGATTCCATTTGTTCTTCACTCATCTCCAACCATCTTCAAGTTGAAGAGTCATTAAGCAGAACTTTTGCCTTAGAAATACCCAGTTTGGTTAAGAGTTATACCTAGGTCTTTTGTAAAGTTATTAGACATATTGTTTTGAAAAGGTATCTTTTTTGATAAATATTCTTACCATCAATCGTCTCACTATGCTGTTTGCTTTGCTTTTGACGTTATTCCATATGTAGAAAGTCTTGGGTCAGATGTCCATTGCCTTTTTTGTTGTCTCTTTCTGTTGAATATACAAGAAAGTGGCTTATAAAGAACAAGTGGAGTGGGGCTGAGGATATGGCTCTGCTGTGAGATGCTTCCCTAGTATGCCCAAGGCCTAGGGTTCAAGTCTCAGCATCATGTAAACTGGGGATGCTGGTGCATGTCTGTCATCTCAGGGCTCAGAGTTGAAGAGAAGAAATTAGAGTCATTCTGGGCTACACAGTGAGTCTGAGACTGGTCTGGGCTACATGAAACCCTGTTTCAAAGGTTTGGTTTTTGTTTTCTTTGTTTGTTTGTTTGTTTTTGTTTCTTGTTTGTTTTTTGGAGGTATTGAGTGTGACAAGGTACATCTTTTAAGCCTAGTAAGGAGGAGACAGAGGCAGGCAGATCTTTGTGAGTTCAAGTTCAGCCTGGTCCACAGAGTGAGTTCCTGGACAGCCAGAGCTACATAGTGAGACCCTGTCTCAGTTTAAAAGGAGGGCATATCCTAAAGAGATGGTGTAGCAGTTAAGAGCACTTTAAGCCCTTGTAGAGGACCTGGGGTTTAATTCACACGTTTACATGGTGGCTCACAACTGCCTATAACTCAAGTTCTAGGGGATCCACCACCTCTTCTGACCTCCACAGGCTTCTGAATGCATAAAGCACATACACACACACACTCACACACACACACACACACACCACTAAATTTTTTAAAACATAAATTAAAAATTGGAGAATAGACTTGACAATACTCTATCCCAAACTAGATACAAAGCCTTTCCTCAGATTCCCTCCAAATCTTGATGGAAGCAGTCTTGTCCCTGAATTTATTTAGAATTATTTAGAAGGCAAGAATTGTGGCGGTCCCCTTTCGCTCTCGCCCTATCTGCCATCAGTCCGAGAGGTGCCAAGCTGCTCATTACACAGCCTCACCTTGCACATGAGACACTGTTGACAAACACACTGTTGACTGAGTGTTTTATTTGTCATGAGTTCGTCTGTATCAGGATCTCAACTTCCTTCAGAAAGAACTTTGCTTCTTCTAGAAGGGCATTTTTAACTCTCCATAAAGGGGAAACTTCTGACTTAGGATAACACTGGTCATTATGGGGAGCTCGTGACAAGAAAAGGAGAAGCTGTTCCTAGCTGGTATGCCCAGGCCGTCGAACAAAAGCCTCACTGGCAATCTCTCAGTTTATATCCCTGGCACTCTGGCCCCCTATTCTATTTGACTTCCTTAAGCACCTACCCTTCCTTCAAGGTTTTCTCAAGAAATGTGCAATTGGATTGTAAAACTGCTGGACCAGAAAGATACATAAAGACAAGACAAAACCCCAGTCTAGATCCAAATGAAGGGGTCTAAATAAAGAGTTCTATGAACTTTAGAAAGCAGGCATATATTGCTGCAGAAGTCACAGCCCTGTGAGACACTGCCTTGTACTACTGCCTTCAGACAAGTCATTCAATCACTTCCCTGTCAGAAGGTCAGATGCAGGAACACACTTAAAATCAGTAGAGTTACAGAGAGGAAAGTTAGGAGAGGAGGAGAGAATGAAGTATACATAACCCAGACCCCTCCCCAGACAAAACATTTTTAGTAGAAAATACTGGAGAGATCACCCAGTTGGAAAAGCATTTGTCTTGCAAGCATGAGGACCTGAGTTCAGTCCCCAGAACACTAGCAGCCCCAGCACAGTGAGAGACCCTGTCTAAAAAGGGTCCAAGGAGATGAAGAATGAGGAACGAACACCAGAAGTTATGCTCTGGCTGTTATATTCACATATGTATTTACTCCCTTGCACATATGAATATATGTGCATACATATAGAAAAACACTATGAAAAAATGAAAACAAAAGAGAGTATAGATTAAAGTAAAAAGGAGTATTTGTGCTGTACTATAAAAAATATAAGACCAACAAGAACAAAATAAAAATATAAGGACATACAATAAATGCAGCTGGTATTTGGGGATCATAACCAGGAATAATTCATCTTTAAAATATGTGATATAATGTTGCAACTTAATAAAAGGGATCTACCCCCAGAAAAAAGACAGTGCAGCTCCTGTGTCTGATCAAAGCAGAGCCATCTATTGAGAATTGTCTTAAAAAGAAGTTATTGTCTTGAAATTATTTAAAGATCCCTATGGACCCAAGACTTCATGGCCAACAAAATTTTCCCTGCAATGGGACACAGCTGTCTACAATGACATTACAGGCACTTTAATTTTTACATAAACATGAAAATACCAGGCTAACACCTAGGGATAAGAACTCACTCCATTCATTCAAGACCTTTTGCTGGTGAAAACCTACCTTTTTGTAAAGACCTGATGCTTAACCCTACTGACTTAGACAAAGCAGGGAGAGGTGAGTCACCAGAAGGCTTCCCAAATGCCTCCAAGTGGTTACTTTTCTCTGTGCTGTAGTAAAATGCCCTACAGATGCAACTTAAGATGGGAGTCACCCAACCATAAGATTATGTTGTTGCTACTTTGTAACTGTAATGTTGCTACTGCTATGAATTATAATGTAAATATTTTTGGAGATAGAGGTTTACCAAAGGGGTCATGACCCACAGGTTGAGAACCACTGCTCGAAACTCTGAGCTAAAACAAATTTCCTGTCTTAAGTTGCAATTACAATGCACATAGGGTTGGAAGAGCTATGATGGCAAGTGGGAATGAAGGGACTTGAAAATGAATGGTTCAAATGAGCCACAGGCTAATAAGCTAGTGTTTGCATGAAGAATGTGCTTAACTCACCAACGAACAGCCTTCCCCCAGGCTTTGGAAAACAGCCAGGAACAAGATGGGGCCCCAGGTCTCACAGCAACTACACTCTAGGTATAAATGGATACAAATAACAATGAACTTAAAGATAGACCACAAGGAAAAGGCAGATACAATCAGTAACAGAAAGGCAATACAGCAGAATGAAGGGACAGAAGCTGGTGGCCAAGGAAGGCCTGTCTTGGCAGACAGAGATCATCTGAGATAGGTCAAGCCAGCCCTGCCAGGCCTGGGGACATAGTGACAACAGTGACTGACAATGAGTTCTGCTCCAACTGCTCAACCTGGAAGGAGGGTATGAGCTCCATCTGTGTGTCGAACTGTTCATCCCTAAACTCCAACACCTCAGTGAGATAAGCGGTAGCTGCGGCCTTGTGGACGCTTGCTTTCTTTTTATTTAAAGTGGAGAAGACAGCTCTAGAGGCGAGTCTGTGGCTGGTCAGATGTTTCTTCTCATAAGGCACAAGGAAGGGAGGAGAAGAGAGGTAAACCACCTGGCCAGAAGGCCAGATGGTGGTGTTTACCACCTCTTCCACCTTTGCATATGTGAGGAATGCTTGCGAAATTTCTAGGAACCGAGCGGCAGATTTAAAAAAATGTATGAAAGTTAATTACTAGTACCAACAGCATCAATGTGCCTAATCATACCTGAGCTAGAAATAGAAAACCCAGCTTATTACAGCCTTCCGAGCCTGTAACTGGCAGTAATCAGAGCCTAGAAGAGATGGGGAAGAGCGTCTTTGGGGAGTCCGGTTCCTGCTAGCACTTCTCATCAGGGAAATGAGTAACTTTGAGACCGAGCATCTGTAAGGCAGGGGTGAAGATGAAGGCAGGGCCTTCTGGGAAGCAGAGCATCTGTAAGGCAAGGGTGAAGATGGAAACAGGGCCTTCTGGGAAACAGAGCATCTGTAAGGCAAAGGTGAAGATGGAAACAGGGCCTTCTGGGAAACAGAGCATCTGTAAGGCAGGGGCGAAGACAGAAGCAGGGCCTTCTGGGAAACAGAGTACTGTAAGGCAGGGGTGAAGACGGAAGCAGGGCCTTATGGGAATGATGAGTAGGAAGCATCCTGTGCGTTTCTGGCAGCACGAGTCAGGAGAGACGGGCCGTCCATCCTGCAGTTCTACTCTGACCAGGCATGGGTCTCCTCTCTGTGGGAATGAAGGGCCTGGCAACAGTGGTGGCTTCCCAATGCACTTTCTCAGCCTGGAGACCTCTTTGCAAATGATATCTTATATAGAGCTTGAAGTCAAAAGTAACAGCCAAGATAATGTCTCTGGTTGAAGAAAAGGTAGTGGACCCAGAAGCCTTTCATTCAATCATTTCTCAGCACAGGAATTTCCTTCTGAAATACACATTTTTGCTTATTTCTTTTTTTAGATGCATGCATGTGCATGCATATGTGAGGTGTTTGTATATGTGTGTAGAGGTCAGAGGTCAATCTCAGCTGCCATTTCTCAAGAGCTAACCACCTACCTTATTTTATTTAGAGATTTATTTATTTATAAGGTGTATGTGTGGTTTGCCTGCACGTGTACATGTGTAGCACATGTGTGCCTGGTTCTGTGGAGCCAGAAAAGGACACTGGATCCCTGAAGCTGGAGTTCAGTAATTGCCATGGTGTTGTCAAGAACTAAACCCAGGTCCTCTGGAAGAGCAGCCAGTATTCTTAACTGCTGTGCCATTTCTCTAGTCCTTCGTTCAGTTTTTGTTTTTTGGTTTTTTGTTTGTTTGTTTGTTTTGAGGCAGAGTCTCTCTTTTTGGACAGGAGCTTGCCAAGTAGGCTAAGATAGCTGGCCAGTGAGGCCTAGGGGAACAATAGCAGGGATGGCCTGTCTCTGCCTCCCCAGCCCTGGGATCCCAAGTATGAGCCATGGGGGCAGTTTTTGTTTATTTTATTGGCTGTTGTTGTTGATGATGTTGTTACTGGAGATCAAACGTTGGTCCTCATGATTGACAGCAATCACTCTACTGGCCAGCCTTGATCTCTGAGCCCTCTCTGGTTTTGTTTCTGTTTTGTGCTGGACTGTGTTTTTATTCTCCCTAAGAAATATCAGTGAGCAAAACAGACACATGTCTCAGCTCTCGTGGGACTTATAATCTAGCAAGGGGAGGCAGGATTAAAAAAAATATAGTAAGTCAACAAAGTATAGGGTGTGTTAAAGGTGGTAACTACCCTAGAGGATGAAATCGAGAGCCTGGGAAGAAGATTTCCCAAAGGCTCAGGCCGTGAGAGGAAACTGTGATAGAGGAAGACATGGGGAAGGGCTCAGAGAAAAAGCTAATACACGTGCAGACTTGAGGAGGCAGTGACTACACCACATTCTTGCTACCTGTTGAGAGTAGATGGGCTAGCCATCTAGCAGTGAAAGCAGAGACCAGCGAGGAGGCCTGTGCTTAATTCAGGCCAGAAATGAGAAGCTCAGACCAGTGCAGCAGCAGGCATTGAGAAATGAATTCTAGATCTGGAGAGTTTCAAGGCTCATCCCTCAGTCTCCTTCTCTAACTCACGTAGCTGCCTCTTTTGACCCCCGGAACCTGTTGGGCTTCTAAAAACATAGTTTTAATACATGAGCCCAGTGACCTGCCTCTCTTTTATTTTTCCGGCTCTGGAACCCAGAGTACTCCTTCCTTATCTGAAGGATGGAGCGATCTGCCAGGTCTCATTTTATTTCCAGCTTAAGCACCTGAATGCCTAAATTCTTAAGAATGGGAAGCATTTGGCTTATGTAACTCAACATCAATATCTAGCCAAAACCACTTCCACACCAGTTATCTGACTTTGAGGGCAACTAAGGCTGTTCTTGCCTCAATAATGCCTGGTTGGTGTGTGTGTGTGTGTGTATGTTCATTCTTGTCCTTCCTCCTTTAGGTGACAGAAAGGGACCAGCATTCTGCTGAGACTTCAGAACACAGATCCTGAGTTGGGGAGACAACTGAAAGTGCTTGCCATGCAAGCATCAGAATCTGAGTTTGGTCCCCCGAACCCACATTAAAAAGTCAGGTATAGCTGTGTGCATCTGTAATCCCAATGCTGGAGAAGGGGAAACAAGACAATTCCTGGGGCTCCCTAGCCAACCGCCTGCCCTAATTGGAAAGCTCCAGGCTCAGTGAGAGCACTGTCTCACACAGAAGTGGAGAGTGACTAAAGATGACTAACGTCAACCTCTGCCCACTGCACCCTCATGCACACACACACACACACACACACACACACACACACACACACACACACACACAGATCACTCTGCATATGTACCTGTGCTGTGGGCACTATCTCATTCATGGAAAAGAAAATAGGTAGCCTTGATCTGAATTCAAGCAGATAGCTCAGCCTGAAAACTGTTGTATGCTTCTGTCACAGAAGACTACAAAGTGTCCATCCTCCTGCCTCACCCATCTCCATAGCCTCTATTTCTGGAATTATCACAGTTTAATCCAGTGTGGCAAGCAGAATTGATCTCTCATCTTTGAAATGATCAATTAGTGAAGGCTGCTCAGCAGTGTTTGGAGGCAGAGAACCCACACCCAGGTTCACGTCAACTACAGAACTGTACCAAGTAAGAAATTGCTGTCCCTTTTCATCCTTGTTTGAGCCTTTCTTTTGTTTATTTGTGTTACATTTTTCTCTTTTTTTCTTTATTCAGAAGGCACCAATTAAAACTCAGGCACAAAGTAGGAACTATAACGCTGAAGCTAGGTATATATCCATCCCAACGTTTTGTGTGTTTTGAGGAACACTTTCCATTTCTAAAGCCAACTCCAAGCCCTCATGTGAATGTAACATGGCCCAGTCTTCAGGGCGCAGCTCCTGTTCCTTATTTCTGGATTGCAGAACACATGATCACAGTGAAGTTGCAGCAATGCCTCTGCAAAGAGCCAGCCCAAGCTGACTGTCCACTCTCTTGGACCCTTATTCGCAAAGTGATCCCTGTGTACCATCTCACCTTCTCACACCAATTCAACAGAGCGGGACTTCTCTCCATTTTCCAGAGGTGGCTCTAGACTTTCAGCTGCTATTAGGTCATAGGCAAAGGTTCAGTGACCTTTTCTACCCCCAAGTCTTTGCTCTCTTCTGCTTTAACAAATTTGGAGAGTGGACTGAAGAGTTGGCTCAGTGGTTAATAGCATTGCCTGCAGCCAGGTGGTGGTGCACACCTTTAATCCCAGCACTTGGGAGGCAGAGGTAAGCGAATCTCTGTGAGTTCCATGGCAGGCTCCAAAGCTACAGAGAAACCCTGTCTTGAAAAACAAACAAACAAACAAACAAGGAAGGGCACTGCCTGCTCCTCCAGAGAACCCGGGTTGGATTCCCATTTCTCACATGGCTGTGTACAATCACCTGTAACTCCAGTTCCAGAAGATCTGATACCCCCTTCTGGCCTCAACTTGCTTGCACCAGGTGTGCAGGCAGTGAACAGAGACATACGTGCAGACAAACATCTAAACACACTAAATAAACATAAATAAAGCAAATATTTAAAAAGTTAGGGACTGGACAGAGAGCTTAGTTGGTCAAGTGCTTGCTGTAAAAGCCTGGAGACCTGGATTGAACCCCCAGAACACATGTACAACAAAAAAAGCTACAAGCTGTAGCATTCCTTTGTAATCCTAACACTGGGAGGAGGAGGAAGAAGGATCCCTGGATTTGCTGCCCAACCAGCCTAATCTAAAGGTGGAATTCTAAGGCAGTGAGAGACCTTATCTCAAAACAACAGTGGATAGCATCTGAGAAAGAAACAGATATACAAATATGTATACACACCTGCACACCCACATACATGAACATGTGTGCACCCAGAAATTTGGAGCAAGCCACGTGTGCTCCTGCATAGCCTCTTGAAGAGAGGATTTAGCTATGAAGCCACCAGGGATTGGCAAGCCTGGTGGGGTTTGTGACTTTGCCAAGGAAAACTCCGAAGGTTATTAGCATGATTCAGTAGAGCCTGAAGCCCTCGGTCAGTCACTTGTTTGCGTCTTCCGTAAAATGGAAATGTCAGCTGGATGTGACGTTGCCTCTTTCTGTCAGTGATATTTTGAAAGAGGCGAGTGTTTTCTCAGAGCTCACATTTCCTTTGGCCTCCTGCCTTCCCTCCTGCACCTCCCCCAGCCACCTCCTGCCAAAGTCAATGCTGGGAAAGGCCTGCTGGGTGTCAGGTCTCCAAATGTTTGGCCGGGAGGGCAATTCTCCAGAAGTACCTGCTAGGCAGAGGCCAGAATCTTTGAACCACAGGCTTCCACTTCCACTTGTTTTTGAACTGAAGGTGTTAAGAAGCAACTTATTCAGACAAGGGTCTTTATCTTCTGTATTTAAAAGGGAAATATCAAAACAGCTGGAGGACGTCAGGATAGCAGCAGCAAATGCTCTCGTGGCAGTTTCTCGGGCTCTTAGAGCGGCACAGGCATTAGCGTTCATGTCGCTCAACACTTTAGACCTTAGATTTTTCTTATGTTTATCCTCTGAATGAGGGCACTGCTGACTGAGGTCACATTGCTAACAGGAGGCCATGTGAGAATCAGAATCTAGAGTCTCAAGGGTGTGCTGCCACTTTAACTACTTGATGGTCACAAGGGCAAGTAAGCCTGAGACACAAGGAGGCCAGTGTGGCCTGCGGAATGAAGAAGGGTTTCACGGAGGAGGCCTGGATCCCTGGGTGTTGTGGGACAAAGCTTCTCCTAGGGAGATGCTACACATGTGTCTACTCATTCCAGATAGGGAGTCCACTACAGACCAAAGTACGGACACCACCAAAGCCCAGCTTGGTGACCAACGACTTTTATTGGAGTTACTTACAGGAATATGGATGAGGGATTATTTACAGGATCAGAAATGATTGAATGATGGGTGCAACACAGACCCACCCCAGCATGACTAACAGCTCACTAAAGCTGGGAACCTGGAGCACACTGCATAGCCTGCAGGCAACTCAACAGGTTGGAGAGCGTCCTTTCCAAGAGACTCTGTTCTAAACTTCTTCCAGACCGCATGGCTGGGTTCTGCTTCCTACCGGCAGCTGTCTAGTCTCAGAGTCTTTACCAATTGGCTTGTCTGAGTCTTCTTTGCAGCTTAACTCCACTCCTCTGAGAGCTTTTATAGCTTACTGTGCCAGGGAGGGGCCGACTGAATCTGGTTAGTTTCAGGGACTTCCTGGAACTGTTTTGAGTTGTCTGCCATCCTGCTTAAAGAGCTTCCCTGTAGAATGGAATGTTTCAGTCTCAGAGGAAACCATCTTATAACATTGGGGTTCCTTCTGTCTCCTGTTGGAAGCTCAAAATCCCAGGCGAATGAGGCAGGAGAGATGATACCACAGTTAAGAACTTATCAAGAGTTCTGTTACCAGTGTCCACATTAGCTCACAACTGCCAGCTCCGGGGAATCTGATCCCCTCTAGTTCAAATCCCAGGAGGATGAGACTGGAGAGACAACACCACAGCTAAGAGCTTGTACTGCTCTTTGAGAGAACATGAGTTCTGTTTCCAGCATCCACAACTGCTCAGAGCTGCCTGTAACTCCAGCGCAGGGGATCTGATGGCCTTTTCTCACCATCAGATGCAAACACACAAACACACACACATACACATAAAATATAAAATACAATAAATATGTTTAAAAAATAAAAGAAGCCCTGACTGAAGCTCTGGGTTACTTCTCTGCCTCTCAGTGAATGAGATTTTGGGCACATTTCTAAACCTTGCTGGGTTTCAGTTTCACTATGCACTAGGGATTGAAATTGGGCCTATGAAAATTCTAGAGTGGTCATGAGAACAAAATATGACCTCAAAGCTAGTTTAAGTCCTCAGCATAGCTTAACACACATGTAAGCTAAGTGAGCAGCCCTTGTTAGAACAAACATTGTTTGCAAACAGGGACAGTGATGGTTAGCTGGCAGCAGGGGACACAAAGATGGATAGTGTCCATCAGGGTGACATGATGGATCTTTAAAAGATGCTTGGTTATGGCCAGGTGGTGATGGCACACACCTTTAATCCCAGCACTAAGGGAGGCAGAGGCAGGCGGATCTCAGTGAGTTCAAGGCCAGCCTGGTCTACAGAGTGAGTTCCAGGACAGCCAGGGTTTTACAGAGAAACCCTGTATGAAAAAAAAAAAAAGGATGCTTGGTTGTACCTATAATCCCAGATACAAGGGAGGCTGAAGCAGGAGAATTTCAAGTTCAAGGTCTTGAGCAGCTTGCAAGACTCTGTCTCAAAATAAAAGGTAGGAAACAGGGGTGAGGATATAGCTCGGTGGTAGACCTTTACCTAATATGGGCAAGGCCCTGAGTCAGCCCCCAATACTGCTATCTGTCACCAAGCTTCTTCTGTGAAGTGGGGGAAATGATGAATGGGGCCAAACTGCTAGCATTTTTAGGTTTGTGCTATGTCTGTGTTTTCTATATTCATATGTATGTGCATGTGGGTATATATGCAGATGTATGTACTTGCATGTGGAGACATGCAAGCATCTGGTGTCTTCTTCAGTGACCTTCCACCTTATCTTTTGGCTACTGGGTTTCTCGTGGATCTGGAGCTCACTGATGTTGTTAGAATGGTTGGTCTGCCAGCTCCAGGGACCTGTCTGTCTCTGCCACCCCAGTGCTGGGATTATAAATGTACATCCCCACACTCAGCATTTTTAAATGTCGGTGCTTGTGATCTGAACTAAGGTCATTTCCCTAGGCATGCATGTATAGTCTTTTATCAAACTAATACCCTCAGAAGAAAGTAAGAGTTCTCTAACAGAGCTTCTGACTGGCCAAGCTTAGCCATGCGACCTTATTGGGTCAAACCCAGAGTGGCCAAGGAGGATTTCTGCTGGATGTCCAATAAAACCTCAGGGAGAGGGGAACACTGTCCTAGAAGAGCAGTCAGGGACAGTAGCAAAAAACAACAGATGTTCCTGAACCGCCCACATAAAGCGCATAAACTAAGCAGTCACACGTGGGAACATGGCTGTATTCATAGCCAAAGAGCATTCTTTGAGAGAAAAAAAATAGGGTGCGAATCACCTTGGAAATGCAAAACCAAAAGTAACAATAAAACATTAAAAATATGCCACATTATTAACTCTGTAACTTGCCCCTTTGGGCTGCTTAGATTACTATGCAAAGTTAATGTGCTTTGTTTAATTTTCTTTCCCTACACAGGTCCTTCAGTAGTGTTTGCTGTGTTGTTTTGAGATGAAAAAAAATGTTCTGAGGTGGATGCAGTAGAGAGACTTGTCAGAAATAAAACTTGCAAAGACTCCTGTTCAGGGCTAGAGATGCAGCTCCATGGTTAAGAACACTGGCTGCTTTTGCAGAGGACCTGGTTTCCATTTTCAGTGCCCACATGGCAGCTCACAATCACCTGTAACTCCAGTGCCAGGGGTCCGACATGCTCTTCTGGCCTCTGTGTGTACTGCATGCATGTGGTGCACAGACATATATGGAGACAAAACTCCCAGTCTGAGGACATCACCACATCCTCTAGATTATAATTCACTGTGACAAGTCTTTGTCTTTGCTGACAATGACAGAAGATTCTGAGGCCTAGGAGACTGGCCAAGAACAAAGTTTCTCCTAGAAAATCTCCAGATGGTGATAAAACTGATGTAGGTCTCAGAGTGATTTAATAACCCAGAGGAGTCATGTACTGCCCCCAGGTCTCAGAACACAACTGATCACCAGAAACCACATCTTTCAGAGAAGAGGGACTCCAAACTGTTCAGCTAATGCAGGAATCTGTGGCCACATTAATTTTTTTATTAGTGTTGTGTATTTAATTCAAAGATGCTTAGCCACTGAGGAATTAAGAGGAACGATTTAGAATACCAGGTGTCTGACAGGATTGATGTGGGATTCCCCTCTGTATGCTGTGAATATGTTTGATTACCATTGGATAATAAAAAAGCTGCTTTGGCCTATGGCAGAGCAGAATAAAGCCAGGCAGGAAATCCGAACAGAGATATATAGAGAGAGTAGGCGGAATCAAGGAGATGCCATGTAGACGCCAAAGGAGGAAGGCCATAGCCCCGTGGGAATACACAGATTAATAGAAATGGGTTAATTTAAGATCAAAGGGTTAGCAAGAAATATGCCTGAGTCATTGGCCAAACAGTGTTGTAATTAATAGTTTCTGTGAGATTATTTGGGTCTGGGCAGCTGGGAAACCGACATGCGGTCTCCGTCTACATAGGATGACTATTACCTGTAGCCTTTGGAGTAGACCTAGGTAGGCATAGCCAGTCTTTTTATATTACAGTGCAATGTTGTTACCTACAGCGTTTACACTAAAGAACTACACAATCTAACTGCCCTCTTCCAAATGTTCCCACAGATCTCATAATGTTCCGATTTTATGTTAGGACACATACAGTGGTATGTGGCCCACAGGGCACAGGTTGGACAGACCACTGATATGCTTTGTTGTCTGATATTTTCCCTTTCCATTGTCATGCAAGAATAACGCCAATCTATACTTGTACAACAGGACCATAATACTGCAGCCAGATGTTTAAGAAATAATCTAGGACTAAGGAGCCGGCTCAGGGGAGGACCTGAGTTTGGATGTCCAGAGCTCTTGTGAAGCCAGGCATGGCAGCACATGTGTTTGTAATCGCAGAACCTATAGTGAAATAGGAAGTGGAGACAAGAGGAGCACTGACTGCTCTTTTGGAAGACCCAGGTTCAAATCCCAGAGCTCACATGGTGACTCACGCCATCCTTAACTCCAATTCCCAGATATCTGATGACCTCTTCTGGCCTTTTTGGGAACCAGGAACATACACAAAACACATACATATAGGTAGGGAAATACTCATACACATAAAATAAAAAGAAATCTTTAAGAGGAGAGAGAGTGTAGCTAAAGTTGGTATGCACTTACGTGCAAGTTTGCTTCACGATTAACATTATTAATGCATATCATTTTTAAATGCTAGCCCCTTCAATGCTTCTGATTTACACTCTGGACACACCCAGATCACATTGACCTTTCTCAGTCCACATGCTGATGCCCACACGCCTGGCCCTGTCTGTGGAGGGCCTTCTGTTGGGGTCTTGCCAAGGCTAGCTACTGGAGAGTTATGGGGAGGAGTCGACTCTTCCTTATAGAAGACAGAGTCAGACAGCAAGGTGACCATTTATTGTGGGGCCAGGTGGCCTGTGAGGACGGACTGAGAAGATGAAAGGGACTCATTCAAGTTCTTAGTCAGGACAGTGAAGTAATAGAGATGCAGAATAACCATAAGAAATCCTGTGTTGTGTGCACTGTCAGCTTCTCAAGCAGATAAAAATGTTTTCTTTATTTCCAGACATGAGTTGTTGGAGAAACAGTGAAGATGCTAACGGACTACTTTATTCATTTCTTTACTTCCCTTTTTCTTTTCTTAGAAAATGGAATGAAAGGTGGAAATGTGAGGTACCAGTTGAGAAAGATAGAACATGCCCAGATCTTACATTCTTCAGAAGACCTTCTGTGAGAAAGAGACACATTTCCTTGCTTACACACTTTGGTGGTTAGTTTTAGCTGGTCAACCTGACACAATTTAGGATTACCTAGAAAAGGAATCTTAAATGCGGAATCCCTGGATCAGGCTGGCCTAAGGTCATGTCCGGGCAGCAGGGAATTGTCTTGATTGTTGACTGTTGTAGGGGGACTCAGCCCAAGTTGGGCAGAACCATTTTCTAGGCACGTGGTCCTGAACTGCATAGGACAAATAGCTGGGCATAAGCATCTTACCAGCAGGCAGCATCCTCTACGGTTCCTGCCACATCCTTTGCTGTGAAGTGAGGTCCACCGTGGGAGGTAATGCTGTGTGGAACAGCAAGCAGGCTAGCCTTCAGGTTCCTGCCTTGATGTCCTTCAGTGACGGGCTGTATCCTGAAACTGTAAGCTAGACGAACCGTTTCTCTCTCAGAATCACTTTTATTTGGGATATTTCTTCACAGCAACATAAACGAAACTAGAACAACTACCCAGCGTCTAAATAACTTGCTCATCCCAGAGGCTGAAAAGATCACAGTCGTGTCCTTATCTTTCCTTGTCACTACGACAAGTGCTTGGGCGTGGCCAATCAGACATCCTCAGATATGGCATCCAGGAAGCTAGGCCAGGTACTTGCCAGCATCGTAACAGTTACAGCAGCTGCATCATCTGAATCTTTGCAGACTGGGCAAGCACTGGGCACACTGTTACCAACTGCTCCGGCTGTAGAAGCTCCCTTTGTCTCTCCCATTTTTGAAGCCTGATATTTTAGCCTTCGTGAGATCCCATGAGACAGTAAATTCATTCTCTTTTTAAATGGCTAGAATATGTTTCTATTTCTTGCACTCAAGACTCTTGACTAACCTAGTGACTTACCCCACCAATCTTCCTGGAGTCGTCCATATTGCATGGTCTCTTTCTGGTGGGAGCAACTTTATTACCTTGGCGTAATCATGAGAGCAGTGTGAAAGAGCTCCTCAGGGCAAATCAGATGATGGCATTTATGACAAAGGACTAATTAAAGTCATTGATTATATCTTATTGTGAGTTCACAGCCTTCCCCTGAAAAGGGTGTATCTTGTATGCCTTGTCAGCAGAAAAATGAAAGCAACTATCCAGAAAATCCCTGGAATAAACATGTCCAGTAGATATATTCTAAAGCATGATATATTTTCTAGCCAGCCTTGGAATAAAACTGAGTCCCTTAAATGCAAGAAGTTACAATATCCCAACAACTTTCACATTCTACAGCTGTTCGGTTGTATAGAAGGTAATAACATAAGCCTATCTCTTTGAAATGCCTAACCTGATGGAGCTGGGAGATCACTCAGTGGGTAAAATGCTTGCCGTGAAAGCATGAGGACCTGAGTTCAGATCCCAGCATCCACATAAAGTTCCAGGTACAGCAGCACACACCTGTAAGCCCAGCACGGGGGAGATGGAGTCAGCAGTGCCCCTATGGCACTGGCCAGTCATTTTAGCTGACTGCCAAGCTCCAGGTTCAGTGAGAGGCCTTGCCTCAAAAAGAAAGGCAGAGAATAATAGAAAGACAACCTGACATTAAACTCTAGCCTGCATAAGTGTGCATGCGCACTTCCCACATACAAGACACACATACATCCTAACAACTCCCTTAACACGCACACCGTCTAGCTTCCATGTATCTGTCTTCAAGTCCTTAGATCGCATACTCTGAGGTGGTCAAACATCAGCTGAATCCCTCCCACAGACCAGCTACAACAAGGTTAAACAACTTATCCCACCTCGAGTTCTCCCAACCTGAAAATAGCAGCCGGGGGCCATATGCTTATCGTGCACTTAAGTGATAAGCTTGTCAAGGGGCCCTTTTACATTGCCCTCTCCGTGCTGAGGGCAGAGCTTTGCATCTACCAGTTGATTGATGAGTGCTTGTTAATTTAATCCAGAGTTAAAATGATTAGAGGCAGCAGCAGCCTGCAGGCAGCAGCGGTCTGAAGTGTATCACGCACACAGACACGGCCCAAGTTGCATGTATGTCAGCAGATGGTGCCCTCAGAGACTAGAGCTGGGGGAAGGACAGTCACAGTATAGGCAGCACAGACTTGTGGATTGACCATCACGGTATAAGTACATGTGGGGGGTCTCCTACAGAAATGTGTAGGATGGTTGCTTTGGGGTAATTAATTCTATTGACTGTATTGTCACCAGCATGCAGGCAAGCAGCAACCTGGACAGCGAAACTGCTGGATAGGCACTCAACCTTAAGAGCCCTATTGTTACCAAAAGAGGGACAGGACAGCCAGAGGAATCCTACAGTGTAAATTGTTGCTTGTACTCTGTACTTCCCGCAAAAGTTATAGGAATCAATGTTGAAATGTCATCATTTCAAAGGGATCAATCATCATCAGCATCAACAATATCGTCATCATCATCATTATCATCGTCATCAGCCCTGCTCCTCACTCTCCCTAGTTCATGTCCTCATCAGGGACCTCAGGACTTGCTACTAGAGGGAGGGGGCAGGTGAAAGAGTGGACTGTTAATGACGTGCAGTATCACAGCAGCTGGGTCACGTCCCAGCAAGCCACATGTGCCAGATGCAAGGCAACAGATGTGGGTTTGGTCACTGGGCTTCCTCCAAGCATGAAAGAGTATGGGGGAGGGGGCTCGCTCTGCAGCAACTGGGCAACAGGCAGATTAGATAAAGCTATGACTTAAAGCAATGGCTCTCCATGAGCCAAGAGCACGTCTCAAGGGTCACGTTGGTAACTTGTGGGGAAGGCTCCAGCCAGCACAATGAGGGTGGGGACATGGTGCACATTTGTTGAGTAGTCTCGGGGAGTTAAACGGCATGTAAAAGAAAGGATATACTGATCCAACCAGTAATTTGCTCAGATCTCACATGAAATTGGAATATAGAAGGAAACACTCTTGTAATTATGTGAATTAAAATCAACTTTTATATATGAACCAATTTCCCAAGAATATAACTGTTAATAAAAAACCTTCAAACTCTCCCCCATCTGAAAGTTAATGAAGCATGATGACTAAGGCTTTGTAACACCGCCAGCACCATCACCACCAGCACCGCCCCACCCCCACCCCCACCAGCACCACCCCCACCAGCAGCACCCCCACCAGCACCACCCCCACCTGTTGTGTTTTTTTAAAAGAAGGGGTGACCCAGCAGCTTGCTGCAGCTTGCTGCAGCTTGCTGCAGGTCCCCAGACCACGCGGTCTCTGCGGCGGGTGGGCGGCCAGACCACGCGGCTAGTCTCCGGGTCCCCATATGGGCTGTGCGGCGGTACGGATGGACCAAAGAGAGCTGGGTAGGCGCACTATGCAGAGTTAAACATTTATTAGATGGGTGATGGAGGAAAAAGGAGAGAGAGAAGATAAAGAGATAGAGAGAGACAGGGAGATAGAGGGAAGGGGGGAGAGGGAAGAGAAGCAGCTGCTGCTCCCGTGAGAGCAGAAGAGGAAGAGAGGCAGAGAGTTAGGGTCAGAGGCTG
>PVIU01028075.1:0-19496 GCA_004026605.1 Ondatra zibethicus | reverse complement strand
GTGCAACCTCTTTGGAAATCAGTGTGGCGGTTTCTCAGGAAATTGGGAATCAACCTACCTCAGGATCCAGCAATACCACTCTTGGGAATAAACCCAAGAGAAGTCCAATCATACTACAAAAGCATTTGTGCAACTATGTTCATAGCAGCATTGTTTGTAATAGGCAGAACCTGGAAACAACCTAGGTGCCCCTCAATGGCATATCTTTCTTTAGGTTGGGAAAGAGTTCTATGATTTTGTTAAATTTATTTTCTGTTCTTTTGAGTTGAACTTCTCCTTCTTCTATACCTATTATTCTTACCTTTGGCCTTTTCATGGTGTCTCATATTTCCTGGATATTTTGTGGTAAGCTTTTGTTAGATTTAATGTTTTCTTTGACTGATGAGTTTATTTCCTCTATTGTTTCTTCAGTGCTTAAGAATCTCTCTTCCATCTCTTGTATTTTGGTGGTCATGCTTGCGCTTGTGGTTTCTGATCATTTTCTCATGATTTCTGTTTCTACAATTCCCTAAGCTTGTGTTTTCTTATTGCCTCTATTTCAGTTTTCAAGTCTTTCATATGTTTGATTGCTTTTTCTTGGTTTTCTTTAAGGGATTTGCTTATATCTTCCAATTTTTTGTTTGTCTTTCCTCCATTTATTTGAAGGAATTTCTCATTTTCCCTTTAAGAATTTCAAACATTCTCCTGAAATTGTTTTTTAAGTCATTTTCTTCTGCTTCATTTATATTTGGTTGTTTAAGTCTTGCTTTTTTAGGGCCTTTAGGTTTTATTGTTGTCGTGTTGCTCTTTGTGGTATTGTGTATATTCTTACTTTTTCTACTCATCTTTTCCTCTAGTAGGTATGGTTGGGGCTGTCTGTGATTCTGTTGATTAATCTTCTACGTGCCAATGAATCCAAGGCTCTGATGGCTGTTCCTCATGGTACAGTCAGTTCCACGATTTTAGTTACCCCATTGCTCACTCCATGTTCCTGGAGATTGCTCAGCGTTCCTGTGCTTTGCTCTGCTCCCTTGGAGTTTGCTGTCTCAGTCCTGCTCTAGCCTAGGTTCTTGGATCAGACCTGTTTCTGTAAATGTTCCTGGTCTGGATCTGTTCCTGCATGGGTCCCTGGCTTGGGGTTGGTCTTGCAAAGGTTGTTGGCTCTGATCTACTCCCTCAGAGGTCCCAGACTCATGTTTAGACCCACAGAGATTTCTGGTTCCTTGCTATTCCCTTTGATGTCCCAGACCAAAACCCGGACTCACAGAGGTCCTATCCTAGGCCTACTCCCTGAGGTTCCAGACTCATGCCTGAACACACAGAGATCTCTGGTTCCTGCCTACTCCCTTGGAGGTCCCAGATTCATGCCCAGACCAGCAGAGTTCCAGGCTCAGGCCTAGTTCTTTGAAGGTCCTAGACTCACACCCAGACTCACAGGAGTCCTGGCTTTGGTCTACTCCCTAGAATGTCCCAGATTCATGTCTGGACACTCATCAGTCTCTGGCTCTGGCTCACTCACTCAGCAGTCACTCCCCTGTACCTGTTCCAGTGTAGTTCTCTGTCTCAGGTCTGCTCTGGACCAGGTTGCTGGCTCAACACTGGTCTGCCAATGATTCAGGACTGGATCAGCTCCTGCTCCTGTGGTGCTTTCTTTCTCAGGCTCACTCTGGCCTACGTAGCTGATTCAGTCCTACTCTTGTCATTATTGCTGTTCTTGAAGATGAAAACATTTTATTAAAATTTTGCATAAAATGCCCCATAAATTGACTTTCATAGGTCTGTCCTATATTTTTAAAGTAATATTATTATTTACTACTAAAATCTTCTTTTCCTTTGTTTGTAGCTAACCAGATACATTTCTTTTACTTTCTCGAAAATACATTATCTTCAGGTTGCTAATCTTTTTTTGGTCTACTACCGCGACCGCCTCAACCAGCAAGGAAGACACAACATCGAACTCTTCTTTCTGCAGTTTATTCAGGAACCTTGAACAATCTTCTGACTCTCTCTCTGACTCTCTCCCCTGCCCAAGAGGAAGCCCGCCCACCGCTTAAGTAGCCTCTGGGTAGACAACCTCAGTGCGCCATGTGGGCACTACAGATAGGTCCAGGTATGCGGAAGCAAGCCAGATCCTTGGCCTTAGCCAAATATGGAGTTGTTTATCACAGAGAGCTCTGGCCTTCAGGAAGGTGGAGGGCAGAAGCCAGCAACATCTTTAAGGCGCAGCTGCACGCAGCTCTCTACAGTCTACCATGTTACTCTTGATGTCCTAAATGTTTCAACTTTACTTGCTCCACTATGCAAAAAAATGCAGGGGAATGAGATTTTCTCTTTACTTTGATGTCCTTCCTGATGAACTAAAGTCTCTCCATCTCTTAGTGATTCTGCTCATTTAAGAGAAAGAACTAGACAGAATTCTTGTTCTAAGAAAGTTAGAGCTTCACCACTTAGTTTTCCTAAGACCTCAGGGAAGAATTCTGTTGCTTTGAGAGAGGTAAGTAGACATGATTAAATCTCCTCTTCATTTTGTTAGTTGAGTCAAACTTTGTTGTCTTATATTCCTTCTGTGTTGCATTTATTAGTGTTAATTTGTGAAACTGGAATACTTTATAGTCAATTACCATAGCTATATATGGTATAGTGATGCTTCTAGTTATCATATTCTTATATCAGCATTATTTATATAACCTCAAAGCATTCTATCTTTCAATGCAAGCTTCAGAATAGTGAGTTATGAGTTTAATAATTAGCATATGCGAGACCTCACAGATTCTAGAGAGGCAGCTGGAGAGTCTGCATGGGTCCCAAGCAGGTCCTCTGCATGTAGGTGACAGTTTCTTAGCATGGTCTATTCGTGGGACCCCTGGCAGTGGGACCAGGATCTATCCCTAGTTTATGAATTGGGATTTTGAAACAAAATCCATATGATGGGATGCCTTGCTCAGTCTTGATGTGTGTGGGGGGGGAGCAAGGGTTGGTCCTGCCTCAACTGAGTTTGCCAGGCTTTTTTTGACCCACCATGGAAGGCATTACCCTTTCTGAGGAGTGTATGTGACTGTGTTGCGGGGAGGTGCACACGAGGAGGGGAGGTCAGAGGAACCACGGTTGGTATGTAAAATGAGTAAAAAATAAATGAGCACATGTTTAGATAATAAAAGCTTTTTCTGGTGGATAATTAAAAATAAATTTGTACTGGATTTCGAAATTGCTTGATTTTGTTATGAGATTGAGAATATGTTTAATTTCATTAACCCTGGAAAGAAAGGATTGCTTTAAAATGATTGGAAAATACTTTTTGAGAGGTGTAGATGGATGGAAAGAATTTGCGTTGTAAAAACAGTTATTTGAATCCTGTAGATACTTGAAGAATTATTTATTAATGAAATCCTATTTTCTGGTCTCCTGACATGACATTTAATTAAAATAATGAAACACCAATTTTGGCCAAAAAATTTCAACTAAGATAAGTAATCTGAATACCAGGGCTTATATAACCCCAACAAGAACTAATACTTGGGAGGTGAAAGAGCCAAAACTTTGTTAAACACCATAGGCTGGAACAATACTCAAATATTAAGTCATTTATAACAATTAAAAACCATTTACAAAATTTCATCCATAATATGCTTAGTTAGCTTCACCAAATATGACTTCTTGAAAAATCTGAAGGTAGCCTCCTTTCATTCAGTCTTGACCAAAATTCTCTGCTGCTTTCCAGGACTTTCTTCCACCTCCAAGTGGCAGTAAAAGAGCAGCTCTGACAGTGAGGGTAGAGGATGTTACATCTGCTTCTCAAGTATTATGTTCATCATTGTAGCTAAGCAAAACACAATGAAGGATCCAATAGCCCCCTTCTTGCATCTGAAATTTAAAGAGCTTACTCTGAGACACCATAAATCTGTGAGACTAATTCTGTGTTTTCCCAAGATTTATAAAATTTCTGACCCAATGAGATTCCAGGAAATAATTTTGTACCATTTCATATTTGTTCCAAAATTTAGAGTGCTTCCACATCCATCCAAATTTATGTTGTGTTTTTTTTTTCAGTTTAGAGGAAGAGCAAGTAGGAAGATTGTAAGAGCCAGATATGATGGATGGACATAAGAAAATTGTTTTCCACACATAACAGAACAGGGACACATATGAAATCTCATCATTTGTGATAGCATAAAAGATAAAATGATCAAAATAGACAAAAAGTCACACCATGGAGGCAGTAGTGTGTGGAGAACACCCTAGCAGAGAAGATATTGGTATTTGAAAGCTGTTCAGAGACAGTAAATCAGTTTTCTTTAAGTTTGAAATTCTGGGTAGGTCAATCATTCTCATGAATACATCCTATATCCATGTTGAAACAAAACAAAATAGACTTGAATTTATTGGGTTTTGTCTTAATGCAAAGTGAAGATTGTGGTTAGGGCGTTAGGGGAGTATGTGGGAGATATTGGTGTGGCAAACATATTTAAATACATTGCATGAAATTCTCAACTAATTAAAACATTATTATTTAAAGAAAAAAAGAAAAACATGATCTTGGGAATCCTTTTTTATATATAAATTTATTTTTTTCTAATCTCAGCCGCAGTTTTTCCTCTTTCCTCTCCTCCCAATCCCTCCTCCACCATCCCCCCTCTGTTCCTACTCTGCCACCCACTCCTCCTCAGTTTCTGTTTAGGAAATGGCAGGTTTCCCATGAGTATCAACAAAACATGGCATATCAAGTTGCAATAAGACTAAGCACCACCCCAGGTATTAAAATTGGGCAAGGTGACCCAGTATGAGGAGTAGGGTCCCAAAAGTATGTAGAAGCATAGGAGACATTCCTGTTCCTTCTGGTATGAGTGCCACAAGAAGATCAAGCTAACCAACTGTAACATATACATAGAAGGCCATGGTCAGTCCTGTACAGGTTTACTGGTTGTACGTTCATTCTCTGTGAGATCTTATGAGCCCAGGTTATTTTATTCTGAGATTTTTTGTGTGTGTGTGGTGTCCTTGACTAAATTTTTGTTTGTTTGCTTTCTGTTCTCCTTTCATTTGTTTTTATTTGTTTGCTTGTCTTCTGAATTAAACCAATCGGTTTATTTCGAGGATGTGCTGACCTCACAATGGAAGCCAGGAGAGGTGCTGTGTTGGGGAAGGAGTTTTGCTCTTGTTTCCACAGGAGAAAAAAATTATAAATACCATCAAAATTAATAAAGATTTGTTTTGAAGAGGAGAAACCTCTTGAAAAGGAGAAATGACAGCTCATCAACAATGGTGGTAACCATACAGGGAGTAAGAAAAACATACAGGATGGGGGCAGGGTTCTGTTCTTGTCTTTGCAGGAAAACACTCATCTTTAAAAATTTCAAGGGACCCTGGATGTTTGAATACTGACAGTTGGCAAAATAACTGCCCAATAAGGATCATCAAGAAAATTGAATGTTCAATAAGTATAGATGTTGAGAATATGTATTCATATTTCTAAATATATAGAGCTGGTTTTGGAGTTGGGCACTGACTGGCTCGGTCTCTGTCTAATTCCAAGCCTGTTGCTAAGAGAAAAGCCCAGAGTTTCTGTCTCATTTCAGGAGCCATGATATGGAACAGAAAGAAAAAAGAATTTATTAAAAATCTTTACTTTTCTTCATATCTATTTTTGTCTTTATCATATCTTTCATTGAATATATATGTCTGTATATGTCTATATAAATAATGCTTAAGTTTTCCACAATGAACAATGAATTTTCCTGAAGTAATTTTTGAAGTTTCCAGGAAGAAGATTGGGCCCCACAACAACTCCACCTGGTTGATATGACGTCATGATGCTGATAACACTCACTACTACAAGACCTGTTTTGGGTACCAGCTGCACAAGACAGTTCCAACTTGGTTAGCTGAAATGGTGCAATAACTGTTATCTGCCAGTAGGTGTCACAGTGCACTTGGAGCTACGTGCTTGGTTTAAATCTGATTTTAGGTTAAATGCTGAAAGATATGCTTAAATCAAGAAGTTGTTTAGTATAAATCACAGACTGTGTGCTCCGTGGAGGTCCTTGACTGTTCAACAGCCCCATGAGACAGTCGACGGACAGAGACCGTGCCGCCTGTTCAGGACTGAGTGTTGTCCGTGGTGGCAGTGGCCAAGCTGGGCTGGGGTGCAAGCTCCTCGGCTTTTTCCACCTCAGCCTCCTGTGTCTCTCCACCCACACTGCCTCAGCTTCTGTGAGCGCAGAAAACACTGGACCCTGAAGTCAGCCAGTAGCGGCCAATTTGGGCCTCTGTGCAGGAATTCTATGCCCGGCGGGCATTGCTGCCACTGACCAGAGCTACCAGAGACTCAAGTGGCCCCAAGTAGGGTGCCAACTGTAAATGTTAACTCTATTCATGAAATAACCAGGCCAGCTTGAAGATAAACAATTATATTTTTACTTATTATAACGGGAAACTCACGCCATGAGAATGGGAAGTCCAAGCTCCACTGTGTCCCTTGGGAATCACCCAGAAAGTGAGCACCTGGTCTATCCCAGTTTTTCTTCCTGGGCTCCAGGTAGCAACACCTTAATTGGGTTCCACTTCATTGAGGTGATTGGTTAACAAAGCTTCTTCCATCGTGTGTGTGTTTAACTTCTCTGTAGTCCAGTGTAGGCATGCTATAAAGCAATCCATATATCTTAGTCTCAATTTGATGCGCGCAGGCTGCGTCCTTCGGCCCAGCTCCCAGCTGCAGAACTAATTACACAGAAACTGTATTCATTTAAACTCTGTGTGGCCCATTAGTTCTAGTCTCTTCTTGACCAACTCTTACAACTTGATTTAGTCCATTTCTAATAATCTGTATTCACCACTAGGATGTGGCTTACCGGCATGAGTCTAAGCAGTGTCCATCTTAAAAGCAACAGAAATACAGAAGGACCTCCTACACCAACAGGCATTAACCAAAATATTCAGTTTTAAACCAAAAGTTCAGTTTCTTTGGGTTTGAGAACTTTTCCTTTGTCCAAGTTGTCAGAAAGTTGGTATGCACTATCTATTTAATGAAAGGAACAGTGTAGTAAACCTGGGACTTGAACAAAATCATTGAAGTTGGTTTTGGATCCCAATGGAGAGGAAAAATAGCCATCACTATGCTCCACTACGTGGTTTTAAATCATTGATTCCTTCTCAGTTTGGACATAGTCATATGCCTAAAAAAATGCAGAATTGAAGATACCAATGTAAAAGTGTATAAATAATGGTGCCCCAAACACCATGGCCTCTATTGTTAATGGATATACCCAGTGTTAATCTATTTAAAAAATACTATTTTTTCCTCTCCCAACAGGTATAAATAACAGTTCATTTGTTAGCCTTTCACTTACTGTCTAGGCTTTCATTTATTCATCTATTCATTTTTGAAAACATAACTAAATAAAAGGTGATTGGATAGTACAAAACTAGCATACCAAAATTAGGCAGGACAAACCAACAGAAGCAAGGGACTAATCAGAGACCCTTTCTTCCTCACACTGAGGAATCCATTATCAACACTGAACTGAAAATCATGTACACAGAGGGCCAGGTGCAGAGCCAGACAGGACCAGTGCTTGTCTCTGTGAGTTCACATGAGCTGTGTTCATGTTGATTTAGAGAACCTTGTTTCCTTGGTGCCCTCCATCCTCCCTGTCTCTTAGACTCTTTCACCTTCCTTTTCTGCAAGATTCCCTAAGCACTGAGGAATGGTATTTAAAGGAAACATCCCTTTTAAGATTGTGTGTTCCAAAGACTCTTTCTCTCTCTGTATAATGTCTGGCTGTGAGTCTCTGTATTTATTCCCATCTATTAAAAAAAGAAACTTCTTTGATAATGGATGAATAAGGTAATGATATATGAGTATAGTATTTATCTTTAGGAGTTCTTTAATTGAAATGGCTTTTTTAAATTTATTTTTTGAGAGCAATGGTATTTGGTTTTATCCTAGGTTCCTAGGCTAAAATCTATTGACTATGGATTATTTTCCCTGTAGGAGCCATACGGTCACTATATCAAAATATTACACCTGGCATTGACAGGAGAATAATGACCAAATTTCTCTTTCTTTATGTTTAGACAGGAGGTGCTTCTGGGTATTTTTCTATAGAATCAGGTAAAACAGCCCAATAAATTAGATGATGCAGAGGCACCTAGAGATGAGGCTCAATTGGCCTCCTCTCTCTCTGCATTTTGAGGTTCTGAGGTCTCACAATGTTCTTTCAAAACCATTTTCCCTTGAAAATATTTAAATTATTATTATCTTAATTTCAATTAATTTTTATATTATTTTATTTACTCAACTTTTTAAATGAAAAGTAGTGTGAATACCAAGAATTCCAATAGTTCCAATAATTATAGTCATTTTTAACATTTCACTGGATTCAGGAGGGTATAAAATTGAACTGACTTTATTTATCACATAATAATATTGGATAGTCAATTCAGAGTGAATATTTAAGCTCAGAAAAATAATTTTATCACCCCAATATTATTTTACACTTTATAAACTGATTTCATGTCTTCATAATGAATTAATAATAAGTGACCTATCTGTACAAATCAATATTGACATCTTTATTTTTGTTTTTAGTTTTCAAAGTGTACAGTTTTTCATTTGTATACAATATGTGTTGCATGGTATGAGGTGCATCTGTATATACATGAGGAGTAGATGGTATTTGTCATTATGCTCATGGACATAGGGTCAAAATGGAACTGACTATGACTATCTATGGCACTAAGCATCATTCCCTGTGACAAGGTCTCCACTAAATCTTGAACCAACTGTTCTTAGAAAAGATTAGCAGTCTGGAGAGCCCATTTAGTCCATTGGTTTCAATTTCATGAGTATTGGATTAAACATCTACTGACATGACTGTGTTCTTTCATGGGTGAGAGAAAATTCCCTCTCAAGTCCTAATAATGATTTAACAATTACTCTTACCCATTGATCAATCTCATCAGCAGTGTATATGCAATATTTTAATAATTATCAAGAGCCACTATCAATTTTCACATTTTCCTGATGGCATTCTTCATTTCCTTACTTTTTGAAGTCTATACAATAATCCTGAGCAACAAAACCAGAACCATAATATGGGATGCACTGGTATAGAGAGTTTTATGCCACCCTTCAGAGCTGTGTGCTCTCAGAGAGAATAAGGCAATATCAGAGGAGACAAGCAGTAAGGAGAGGATAATGATGTTGGTAGAACCATTTGTAAACAGCAAAAAGACAAGATTCAACAATGGGACAAAATCACAAATATGATCAAAATATTGGGTCTGCAGAAGGGTAGCTGCTAAGTAAAAATAATTTGTATAACAGAATACAAGGATACCCCTGCCCAGGCTACTCCCACCAAAATGCCAGAGAGTCTCCTGGTCATGAGGAATAGCAGTGAGAAGGGTTTTTTTTTTAATGGCTATGAAGTAGTCATAGGCCAAAACTGTAGTGAAAAAAACCTCCATACCAGTGAAGAAGTGGACAGTAAAAAGTTGTATCATCCAACATTCAAAGGAGATAGTCTTACTCTCATAGAACAAATCTATAGTCTCTGGTGTGACAGTAGTACAAATGCAAGCATCCAGTAGTATGTGGGGGGCCCCAGCAAGGCAGAGCTATAAATAATCCTTGCCACAATTATCATGTTGCCACCTATTATTGTGAGGTAGTATAGTTGGAAGCTTTTATGCCTTCCACCTGGTCCCACAGATAATCACTCTGAGAATTAATATTAATTCTAATGGCTTGGCAATGGTTTAGGTATATTATTGATGAGCTCTCACAGTTAACACATTTCTACTACTCTATGTATTCCACATGTCATAGCTTGCCAGTCATGTGGTGTCTTCCTGACTCTGTCTTCTTTCCTTCTGTGTCTCTGCATTTCCCACCTAGCTATATTCTGTCTCGCCATTGACAAAAAAAAACTTTATTCATGAACTATTAAAGCAATACATATTCGTAGCAAACAGAACTACATCCCATATAATCTTCCCTTTTCTGTCTAATTAAAACGTTTCCTTCAAGGGCTATATGTCATCTTCCTGTTTTTCTCTCTGTACCCCTGTTTGGGTTTCCAGCCTAGTAATATTATGCATGGTCAATGGCCAAAACATCTTTATTTATCAATCAATGAATGTAACAAACATTTGCAACATACAGAAAGACATAAACCAACAAAAACACAACAAACAAAACTTTCTGAATCTTTGGGTTGTAGAAAGTCTCAGGAATTAAATTAATTGACAAAGAATTGATTTTATGAGATTCTCAAGAGGAAGATGGAGGCAAAATATGTTCCTGTAAATCTGAGTAATGATAAAAATATATTGTACACATTTATCATATTCAATCAACAAATTTTTGTCACACAAAATTGAATT
Source organism: Ondatra zibethicus (assembly GCA_004026605.1). Taxonomy (NCBI): domain Eukaryota; kingdom Metazoa; phylum Chordata; class Mammalia; order Rodentia; family Cricetidae; genus Ondatra; species Ondatra zibethicus. Next base: position 9,134 of record PVIU01028075.1, on the reverse strand, counting down.
TCATGGAATCAGTAAATTATATAGGTTTTTTTCTTAGTGAGAATTTTATTGCACTGCTGTTCTATCTAGTCTTCTAAAAAGCATCTTTTTTGTGTTGTCTGTGTAAAGACATAAATCAAAGAGAGTAAATGCTGATTCAGATTGCGATGGACCACTCACATATATATAAAAATTGGTGCTGACACATAGCTCAAGAGAATCAACATATTGAATATAATTTAGTCTCTTGAGGATTAATTAATTGGCACTACTTATACATTGTTAACTTATTTAAGAAAATAATATTCTGTAAGACATGCTTTAAAATTTATTTGAATTTACTATAAAACATTCATTCATAGCTTACATGCTCAAATCCAAGTGTTAGGGTCAAATTGAAAATGTTAAAATGTAACTCATGGTCATATTTTCTTACCATAACAAGGGAAAATTTTTAACTTGAACACCCAGATGCTTTACCCATAGACAGCCCTTCACAAACACTACTTAAATTGTTTAGCTCTAGCATCTGTAATATGAACTCTGACTCTACTCACAAACTAAAGCCAAGGAAACGGGAGGAAAAAAATGAATTTCTATGCGTGATTGGATCAGACAGTGATAAAAAATGGCAGACAAATAAGTTAATTTACCCATTATCACTCAGTGAAAAAGCAGAAAGGTTGGAGAAGTACAATCAATGAGCTAAGCACAGAGCATGCTATACATGCATAAAAATATCATAATGAAACTCAGCATTTCTTACAGTGATGATACTGGGAAATAAAAAGGAAATGTTCCAGAATTTTGAGATTTGTCTTCAGATCCAGATCCTTACCACTACCTGTGGTGTAGATCAGGTAACTTCATGATCCTAAAATCCTATAATCCTTAGGTTTTTATTATAACATCTTTTTTAAAAATTAATTTTATTAATTTTATAATAATAAAACTTATTATTTATCATTACTTTAATGATGAAATAATATAAATAAATTAGGAGAAATTAAATATTAAAGTAAGTTTTCCCATAAAATAGCACAGAGCCAAGAAGTTAGTTTTAGTTTTGAGACTTATATTTGCATATCCAAAACTTATGAATGATATTACTAATTTTTATTGGCAAAAAACTGTTTTATCTCATTGATTGAAGTAAGATATAATAGTTTCAGTGGGCTATGCATTCTTACATTCTTAATAATGAATTGTACAGTGATTTAGCCCTCCCTCCATACACAGTCACAGGCCTTTTTATTCCAGGTAGCTTTCTTAGTATAAGGAAAACAAATTAGGTAGAAGGTTACATGGGAACAAAACCACCAATCATTTACTAAATCTTATGGTTTCTCTTTTATCTTTTATTTAAGATGCACATTAGGTCTTAACTAATGACACCATCATTTCTGCATTACAGCAATTTATAAAACATAAAACATCCATAATAGAAGGTATAGTGTAATCATGATTAATAGTCATAATGTTCATGATACTACCATTTAGAAAATAATTGGCTTAAACACAAGCTATAGCCTGAATTGAATCATGCAACATATAAAGGATAATAGATGAAACTCAGCATTCCATTAAAAAATTGCTATTTAGAAGAGGCAATTGCATAATTCTATATTTCACTGTATTAGCAAATACATGGGTAGTTTAAATGTGAAACTTTTAAAGTAGATAGTTAAAAAATGAAACTCAAGGAGTGTTATCCTAGAATCTTTTGTAGTGTTTTTTTCTGGTGATATTCAAGATTAGACTACATAAAATATTAAAGAGAAGTTTTTACTTTCTCTGTGTGAGCTTCTAAGATATGAATTGCATATGATTAAGATACATTGTATACAAATGTGTAATCATCTAAAAATGAATAAAATAAATTTTCAACAATACTATCAACTTTTCAGGTGACTGTTCCATGTAAGCAAATTGAGATAAATCCTTACAGGCTTGCTCAGAAGCTACCTTATTAAAAAAAATTCTCACAGGTGTATATGGAGGCTTGGCAATGTGATGGTCCTAAATCCTGTCCAGTTAACTGTTCATACTAACCAGCAAGTAATTACTAGTTACATTACTGTATTGAATAGGAATAGAAGTAGACACTCTTGTCTTATTTTTGAATTTCCTGGGAATGTCTCAATCTCCTCCCCCTTTAGTACATTGTTCTCAAGATTCCATAGCTCTCTTGATTTATAAGAACTTTCTTACTCTACATATCATGTTAGCCTGGTACTGGCATTAATTTCAACACTCCACATTCTGGGGTGTTTGAACTGATGACACAAGCCAGTAGAACAAACTTAAGTTTAAATTTTATACAGAAAATAAAGATTCTAGAGAGTTAAAATTAATTTCTCTTTTAACATATTTGGCAGATGATATTAAAGCATGTTTAATACAAGGGGGCAGAGCATTGTGTGTATATTTAAGGGAAAATTTGTACTTGCACATTATACCCTACTCAGAGAGGGAACATGCTAAACAGTTTAGTACATAAAACAATTTTAATGCAACATTTCATAAACTCTTGTTCTATTAACACACTACAGGAGATACGTAACTTAAATGACTCATAAAAAAACAGCAGCAGTAGCATCAGCAATAAAAACTTTATGAATACTAGTTCTCAAAATCACTTCTATAATAAATTAACTCAAAGCACAATACTTACTTCCCTTCTATTTTAATTTGATTCCTCTGTCCAAATATAAAATAAACACATAGCATGAATTATATTTCATATCATATAACATTTACTAGGTAATAGTCAGGAATCACATAGTAACATTTCTGCATCCATGACAATCATTTTAAGACATTCTTGGCATTTTCAATCTGCTTTGCTTAGTAATCTGTTGTTTTCTGTTAGAACAGCAAATTGAAAACATTGTGTGAAAATGTCTTAGAAAGAAGATATAAGAAAGAGGATATAAGAAAGAATGTCAAAATTATTGAAAAATATAAATATCAAAACAGAATTAAGAAGAGACACAGCTACTTACTGTCTCTCTTATATAATATATATATAGTTTGATGCCAGTTATCCCTTCTAGAATATATCCAACACCACACGAATTCATAATGATTTAAAACCTTATCTCCTATTGACATGTTTGTGTAAAAGTTTAAACCCTGCACTCCAAAAGCATTGCCAGGCAGATCCCCAAAGGTCTGAAGTCAGTTGGGTCTCCATAGCCAGCTAGTAATCTGTAGTGAGATGTCATGTGAAAAATAAATCCATCTTCACATACTAAATTTGAAAAAATGATACAAAATTTCTAATTATGTTCTTCACTCTGTATTTCTAATTTTTATAATATCAATGTCACTAAGTAACATATATTCCCCTGGAATATTTCACTTGTTTTCCTCCCAATTTCAAGACCAATTTTCAATAGGCATTCTAATATCTAAATTTCCTTCCATTGTTTTTTAGATTTTTAAGACCATAGAGTTCAACTGCCTTTAATTTTTTTTACTTCTTAATGCTTTATTTTATATAAAAAGATTTACAAAACCCTAAAGCATCCCACTCAATATCTAACCAGACTCCAAATTGATACAACTCATGAGTTATAAAAAATATACAACTATATTTGTGTTGAATTTTTTATTCTAATTTTGTCATGAGCTTTTTTGTTTTTATTGATTGGTAAGTACATAAAATACATTCAATACATAAACTATACAACTTATTTTGGAAGTTCACATAATCATTTCTGAATGCCAATTCAAAATGTCTATGTTCACTGAAACTGACTTTAAATTGTATATGACAATCTGAGTACTCAATGCATAGCAGAAGTGTGATCTCCCAAAAAGATTTCTCATATACAGTGTTAATGCAATCTCTATAGAATAGTGCTGAATATTTTTAATATGCGTGTAATCATGAACATATTGCATAAGTGGGTGTGGATTTTCTCTATTCTTTACATTAAGCTTGTTAAGTATAATTACTTGATTTGATTGTGTGTGTTTACTGTATGCATATATGTGAGAAAATGTAGAAAATGCAGGTATCAAGGTACAAGCCTTCAAAGCCTTTCAGGAGGTGTTGAAGATCCTTTTCTATTGCTATAACTGAGTCTTGAGCTAGCTGTGTTATTTAGAAGTTAGTTGTCTAGATCATTCTTGGGGACTTTCTGGTTCTGGTCCCCACAAAAAATGTTATAAAATGATCTACTACACCTTTTTGGGCATGAGTGATAAGGAACAAAACATGGGTCCTTATTATGACACTGCAAGTATATTTATTTACTGAGTGGATGTCTTTGGTCATTTAAGTACAATGTTTTCTTATTTATCAGAAACCACTGTAAGCATCTTCCACATTTTCCTAATGGCATTTATCATTTCCTTATTCCTGAAAGTGTATACCATAGGATTGAGCAATGGTGTAAGGACATCCGTAAAGACAAACACATTTTTCTCAAAAGAGAATGGAGATGTAGGTCGGGCATATATTAATATACAAGGAATAAAGTAAAAAGCTACAACAGTAATATGGGATCCACAAGTGGACAGAGCCTTACGTCGCCCTTCAGAGCTGTGGGCTCTCAGAGAGAACAAAATGACACCATAAGAAACAAGCAAAAAACAGAATATTATGATGCAGAAAGAACCACTGTTGGCAAACACCAAAATGACAAAAATGTGTGTGTCAGTGCAAGCAAGCTTCAGCAATGGGAACAAGTCACATATGAAATGATCAATGACATTGGGTCCACAGAAGGGCAATTGCAAAGTGAAGATAATTTGTATGGTAGAATGTAAGAAGCCTCCAGCCCAGGCCACCCCCACTAGAGTAAAACAGAGTCTCCTGTTCATGATGAAAGAATAGTGCAATGGCTTACAAATGGCCACATAGCGATCATAGGCCATGGCTGCCAGAATGGTGACTTCCACTGCAGCAAAAAAGTGCACAGCAAAGACCTGTGTCATGCAACATTCAAAAGAGGTTGTTTTTCTCTCATAAACCAAGTCTGCAATCATCTTTGGTGTGACAACAGAAGAGACACATGCATCCAGGAATGACAGGAATGCCAAGAAGAAGTACATAGGGGATGCCAACAGTGAAGGACTGTAGACAATGGTCACCACAATCATCATGTTACCCACAACAGTTGAAATATAGACCAATAAGATTATAACAAATGATATTTTCTCAATTAGAGGGTTCTGTGAAAGCCCCAAGAGTACAAACTCATTGACAAAGCTCTGGTTATGCATAATTCTCTAGAGAACTTGTAAAGAAAAGTATATGAAATCTGCAAAAATAAATTTTTTCTTACAAATTTAAACTAAAGTGTCAACAATATGGTGTATCTTTATGTATAATTATCTTAATTGATTTTATTACTATTTAGAACTTAGTAGTGGAAAGATATTTTTGAAAATATTTGTAGATATTGCATTGAATTGGTGAAAATAACTGAATAATTTAAAATAGTTACACGTTTTAATATTTTTCGATAAAACATCTGTGTTAGATAAACCCATATTTTAATATTCAGCTTGTGTAAATCTCTAAATATTTTTGTAGTAAAACATTGAAAATCATTGAAACCATACCTTAAAAATAAACAAAAGACTAAATTTTATCGATCATGTTTGCCATCTGCATTGAACAAAGTAGTGCTGAGTCATCTGCAGTTATCAATTGAAGCTTCATCTACCAATAGAAGAAAAATAAAATGTTCTTTTAAAGCCATGACAACATTTTAAGTTTTGTTTTAATGCATGACATATAGTGGAATTCATATCAAGTAATCAGTTCTTCATAACACAAAAAGTTTTGTACAAGATTAACTCCCATCAACATAATGTTCATTCAGAATTTGTTGAAATTTCATTTTAATTCATCAATTTACAGTGTGTTCTCAGCTTATGAAAATTATTCTATTGGTATAATGACTAAATGGAGTTGAAAATGAGACTGGCAAGGTCTCAACATCTTAGTCAAATATGTAACAACTCCAAAACTTTTAACTCAAATTTAAGTTCTGTAGTAAGAGGTGCGCGGGCATCCTGCCGCCCAGCTCCTGGCTGCAGGCTAGTTTATGCCCAAAATGATTACATAGAAACTGTATTCATTTAAATACTGCCTGGCCCATTAGTTCTAGCCTCTTCTTGGCCAACTCTCACATCTTGATTCAGCCCATTTCTAATAATCTGTTTTCACCACTAGTATGTGGCTTACCAGCATGAGTCTAACCAGTGTCCATCTCTGCCAGAGAAGCATGTTGTCTGCCACACTGCCTTCTCTCTCCCAGCCTTCCTCCGCCCACCTGAGGGCTGCCCTATCAAAAGGCCAAGGCGTTCTCATTATTTAACCAATGAAAGCAACAGAAATACAAAAGGACCTCCTACACCAACGTACAAAAAATACAAGATGTTTAAATTAGGATTTTATGAAATTTTAAGTCTAACCCTCCTTGACCACTCCTGAGGATTGACAACATAAAAAGTGTGATTTTTTTTAGATAAGAATTTAGTCAGACACAGTCGTCTTTGTGCAGTCTCCCTCTATTTATTAAGGTACTGCACCTCTTTCCATTGTCCAAGTATGAATTAGGCATTTTAATAAAAGCAACAAGGCAGAGGATTGAGAATTAAAAAGTGATGAACCAATCACCTGTATAAAAGGTACATAGCTGTAGAGACAAATCCCAGTGCTATTGTCATTGGCCCCTCAGTCTGCCCTGACTGTCAACCATATCAGGACTAGTTTGATCCCATGCTCGTTCATTTCCAGTCCAGTTGGAGTTGGTGAGCTCCCATTAGCTCAGGAAAATTGTCTTAGTTGGGTGAATCCCTCATGGTCTTGACTTTCTTGCTCATACTCTACTGCATGTACTGGCTTTTTTGGGTCCTATTCTCTTTGGTTGTATACCTTGCTCAACCTGGATGTAGTGGGAAGGACCTTGGACTTTCCACAGGGCACGGTTTCCTGTCCTCTCTTAAGATTGGAGGGGTTGGGAGGAGGGTGTGGGGGGGGGATGGGAAGAAAGTGAGAGTAGGGGAGAAAGTGGGAATTTGGATCGGTATTTTTTAAAGTAATAAAATAAAATAATAAAAAAGAGAAAAGTACATAGCTGTAAAGAAGTAATTAATCATGGAATTATTTAGAGCCCTGAGATTTAATTAATTTAATTTGACTTCTTAATAATATTATATTTAAATTATATTTATATTATAAAAATACAATAAAACAGAAACATGGTTTGATTTTCATATAAATTTAGTATGAAATATGTTCATAAACAAATTATTTACTCATCTCTAATGACTATAAGGACAATCAAACTTGACAATGATAAATATTACTCATGAAATTGGCCTTTAATGCTAAGAGTAAACCACTCACTTGTAAACCCTCCTTTATTGGATCATTTAGGCAAATATTCCATCTCTTGAATGCAATTTCCCCAAGAATTTACATCTCAGAATGTATTTTTATCTTCTCCTGCATATAACAGAAACATTATAATGTATTTTTTCTGTGTGACTATCTGTATTAATATACATACATACATATAAAAATCTTTGTTTACATATATGGTTACATACAGGTGTTTAGTGTTATTCTTCATATTTATTTGCAAAGTAAAATACTGGATTTCATAAGTTATGGTAGAATATAAATGTGTGAATGCATAGCATGGTCATTAGTTCTTAATCAGTGGCAAAATGTTAAGCTCGTGTCCCCACTCATAGATATTCATTTCAACAGAATTTTTCTACAAAAGTAAACAAACAAACAAACAAACAAAACAATAAAACAAAAATACCAGCAAACCTGAATGGAAGCTTCTCAAGAGAAACAAGGGTCAGTGTTTACTTAAAAATTAAGGAAAGGTTAGCTAAATCTTTTTGCTAACAAAAGATGCCCAGTTCTAATTGAACTGACGCTATCATTCTCCAGAAAACAATTTTCTAAATTTTTGTTACAAAGTCAACAATAGATAGCACAGTGTAGTCATTATGGTTTATGGTCATAAATTATATTTTATGTCATATAGAACTTAAGCCTAAGCAGAAGCTATAGCATATCTATTCCTATAAAATTAATGACTAATAAAGGATAATTTAGCTAAATACACAAAAATCTCTTTTAGTTAAGCCTAATATATCATTGTATATTTTATAATCTTGCCAAATAAAGTCTTATTAAAGCACTATGGTAATTTCAACTGAAATTCAGCAAGTAGTCACCTGAAACCTTCTGTTCAAACACTTGTGTTCATCTAAAATGAAAGTAAATAGCAATGTTAAGTTGAATATAAATACTTATTTGACTCAGCTATGGGGGAACATAGGAGGAATTGGAAGCTTATGGGTTAAAAAAATTAAATACATGAAATTCAAAAATAACTTGTGACTATTGATGTCAACATTATTAGAAGCAATGCTTACATAGCCACAACAAAATGAAATATTGAACCAGTCAAAAGAAAAATGTTATCTTATAATTATATTTTTAAAGCATCCCAATTAAAGTAAAATGGATTCACACATTCAAAATATTTAGAAAACATATTAGAAATTATTCAGCAGTCTTACTTATAATTCAGAAACTGTATCCCAGTTCCCAAATAGCACTTTGAAAATAAAATGAAATTAGGAAATTTTACAATAAAACACTATACTTTCAAGAAATACAGTGCTATCAAAAATACTGCAAAGTAAGGAATATGGAAAACATTCATAACCCCTATCCAAACTAATCAAAAGGCAGAGAGAGAACACTCAAATTAACAAGATCAGAAATGAAAAGGGGGACATAACAACAGACACTGAGGAAATTCAAAGAATCATTAGGTCTTACTATGAAAGCCTATATGCCACAAAATTGGAAAATGTAAAAGAAATGGACAGTTTTTTAGATAAATACCACATACCGAAATTAAATCAAGACCAGGTGAACAATTTAAATAGACCTATAAGTCGGGAGGAAATAGAAGCTGTCATCAAAAACCTCCCAACCAAAAAAAGCCCAGGACCAGATGGTTTTAATGCAGAATTCTACCAGAACTTCCAAGAAGAGCTAATACCTATACTCCTTAAGGTGTTTCACATAATAGAAAATGAAGGGTCATTACCAAACTCATTTTATGAAGCTACAATTACCCTGATACCAAAACCACACA
>PVIU01028074.1:0-19498 GCA_004026605.1 Ondatra zibethicus | reverse complement strand
CACAAATGCTTTTGTAGTATGATTGGACTTCTCTTGGGTATATTCCCAAGAGTGGTATTGCTGGATCCTGAGGTAGGTGGATTCCCAATTTCCTGAGAAACCGCCACACTGATTTCCAAAGTGGTTGCACAAGTTTGCATTCCCACCAGCAATGGATGAGAGTTCCCCTTACTCCACATCCTCTCCAGCATAGGGAATCTTTGGTGTTTTTGATTTTGGTCTGATTTTATCTTATGACACCCAGAAGCAGGTCACTGAGGGTTCTGTTCCTTTAACTTTCATAGTGATCGTTCCTTTCAAGCAGATTTAATGTCCAAATTAGTCTCTTCCCATGTCTTTCTTCATGTAGAAAAATAGACAAGACTGAACCAGGCAGCATTAAAAGACTTTATTGCAACATGTTATTTTGTATGTGCAATAAAAATACTTGGCAGTTATGGCAAAATGTGATATAATCAGCACCTTTCGGTAAAAGAAAAAGAGATCAGTGACTGACTGCAAAACCAGGCTGACTTTTCCTTTAGTTCGGCTGACAACCTGGAGTATGGTGTGACCAAATGACTCTTAGACACTCAGCTCATTTTATTTCTACCAACATTAATGTCTTGCACTGATTACCTTCGTTGTTCAGAAACTCAAGATGTTTGAACCCCAATATTGAGATATTCGAGTCTCTTTCTACCTGGATTGCATCTTGGAATAGAAAAAAAAAACCAAACAAATATAAGTGGAAAAGAGATGACATGTGAATAAAGTCCAACTTTTATTAAATTGTAAAAAAAAAAAAGTTATTTCTCTTTCAAATCATAAAAGAACAGAAGAATTTGTAAAATGTTGTTTGGACATGTTTACATGCATATATTTTTTGTTTTCACATAATTTGTGTGCATATACATTTGTTTGTGGAATTCTAAAAACAATTCTACATGTCTTTGTCCTTTGTTAACATGGTACATTACATTGATGTTTTCTTTCATATGTAGGAATTACAATTTTAAAAATATTTCTTTTAAATATTTTGAGATTACATTATTCCTCTCTTCCTGTCTCTCCCATCAGACCTTACCATATACCCTTCTTGCTATTTTCAAATTCATGGCCCCTTTTTATTTAATTGTGTGTGTGTGCACATGCATGTGCGTTCTTAAATCAATAAATACAACCTGCTCACAGACGTAGATTCATAGCATATATTCCACTTGTTCAATGTGTATATCCTGTGGTATATGCTTCTGCATTTAATTTTCTAGCATTTCATTGAAATTGTATATGCTTATATAATGGATATTAGTCTATGATTTTATGTTTTGTGACCTCTTTGAATAATTTTAGTATAAGATAATTTTAACAATGGGGAATAAGTTAAGAAATCCATCTTTTCTTCATCTCTCCCTTTCTCTTTTCTTCTGTTTTCCCTTCCTCTCATCCCTCCCTCCATCCTCCTTCCCTTTTTTTCTTCCGTCTTCATGCTTACAAAAATTCTATATTTTATACTTCTGCATGTAGTGTATTCTTTGAGGAATATTCTTAAATTGCTACCTCAATTTGTTTTATGTCTGTATGGATTTTCAGTTTTGATTTATTTTCTGAAGTTTGTGTCCTTAAAATATTTTCTATTTGTTAAATTTGTTTACTTCATTTGCATACACATTTGAGTATAGTGTTTCCTTTGTTTAAATTCCATTATCAGTATTTGTGACTCCCCTTTTATTATTGACTTTAATAATTTGAGGCTTCTGATTTTTTGTGTGTCCAGGATGGCTAGGAAAATCTCAGTGTGTTGAATGTTACAATGAACTGCCTTTTGGCTTCATTGATTTTTATTTAAGTTATAGTTTGCATTGTATTTCTCTCTAATCTAATATTTAAAATAACTATTATTTCAGTTATTGTGCTTGGTTTATTTCAATCTTATTTTTAAGGTACAGAGTCAGATTACTAATTTGAAATCGTTTTTCTTTTTCTACAGATATTCACAACTACAAATTTGGTTCTAAATATTACTTTTTCTACTGAGCGGCCACTAGTTTCTCTGAGTTTCTAGTAGGCAAGCACCTGTTATTAGACTATCTTGCATCTAATTGTGTTAAATTCCCTTTTTAAAATATGAACTGAAATTCCCACAAAAAGAAAAACTATACACCTGTTGATGATTCTATGAAGCTGACTAGCTGATTAGAACCTAGAGGAGAGTTGTAATGTTTCAGGTCCAGTGTCAAATTATCCTGGGACATCTTTAGATCTCTAATAACCATCCATTAACCACCTTCATGTCTATGTAGCTTATTGGAATACATTAACAAACCGCTGGTTTTTCACTAACATGATAAGGACATTATTAGATAGCATTTAAAACCTATAGGAGATATTTCTCTCTTTTTGCTGTAAGCACTCAACTTACTGTTTCTACTAATATATATGAAATACCCCTTGGCTTGTGACTTTTTTGTTCTTTAACTGTAAAAACGTCATAAAGCTGTTATTAATTGACTAATAGTATTTGTGATAACCTAAATTGTGTTACTTGGTTAAATTGGTTTATTATTAATGGTATTTGGTTTCAGAATAAATTATCTCTTATTATCTTTTATATCTATTATTCTCTGGGGATAGAACTGTGTTTTTGGTTGAGAGGAATCTTTTGTTTCCATATGAATTTTAGAATTTCTTTTTCCTTGTTCTTTGGAGTTTACATGGAGGCCACATTGACCCTGGAGGTCACTTTTGGGACTTTGGCTATTTTAAAGAGTATTAATTGTGACACTTTATGAATAAGGGTGGTCTTTTCACCTCCTAGTGTCATCTTAATTACTCTCCCTAGTATTTTCACAGTGTTCAGTGGAGAAGTCTCTTAGTTCTTCAGGTAAATTTAGCTTGTTCTTCGATACATTATTTTCTGACACTATTATGGATAAGACACTGTGCTAGTTAGTTTTTGTTAAGTTGACACAAACTAGGATCAAATAGGAGAGGGAATCTCAAGTCAAGAGTTGTCTCTGCCATGTTGGGTTGTGAATATTTCTGTGGCAGTTTTGAAAATTGGCAATTGAGGGGGAAAGTCCAGCCCACTGTGGGTGGTGCTATTTTTAGGCATGTAGGCCTGAATTATGTAAGTGAAGTTAACTGAGCCAAGAGAAGCAATCCAGTAAGCAGCATTCCTACATAATATGTTGAAAGCTCCTATTATGAGTTCCTGACTTGACTTCTCTCTTTGACTCATCATTATAATATTGGCTATATGTGTCTTGTATATAACTTTATTGTATTGATAAACAGTCCTTCAATTACTAGTTTCTTTAGAACTTTTATAAGGATGGGAAATGGGATCTTGTTACAGTCTTTATCTGTGTCTATAAAAATGTAATTTTTATTTTTATGCATTGTTGTATTATGTGATTACTATGTATATTTAAGGAAGTACATATCCCTTGATTGAAAGCAACTATATCATGCTTTAGGATATGTTAACTACAATACTTAATTTGTTTTGCAAATATTGTATTGAAGATTTTGTGTGCCTGGATTTATCAAATAAATTAATTTATAGTTTGTTTTTATAGCCTTACCAGGTTTTGGCATTAAGCTGATTATTTACTTTGTCGAGTAACATTCTATCTGTGATCCAGTCTGAAGAACATTGGTGTTAGTTTTATTTTGGAGTTTGATAATATTCAGAAGTGAAACCATCTTAGGCCTTTTGGTTGTTGCTGAGAGACATTACCCTTTTGACCTAACTGTTCATTATAGATTTGTTTAGATTCTTTGTATCTTACCGGATTTATTTTGTTAAGCCATATGCTTCTAGAAATTTATATACTTCTGTATTTTCTAACTTCTAGAGCATAAAGTTTTGTGCTGAAGAGATTGTACAGCAGTTAAGAGCACTGGTTGTTCTTTCAGAGGTCCCGAGTTCAGTTTCCAGCAACCATATGGTGGCTCATAACCATCTGTAATTGCATCTGATAGAACTTTCTAGTCTTCAAGCATACATACAAACACACAAAAGCACAGATGTACATTTTTAAAAGCTATCAACCATCATATTTACACCTATTTGTGCCTTTATGTCCAGAAATTTTTAGTTTATTGAGGTTCATTCACTTACGTTCAGTGTACATATATATACAGTTCTTACATCTCCTTGATGACCATTTCCAAGTATCTCTATTATTTCTATCTATTCTATCTGTCTCTTCTTTATCTTCTCTTGTTTACTTTGGCTTGAAATTTACTTTGTTAGATACTAATAGCATTAGCCCTGCTTATTTTCAGGTTCAGAATTTTTTTCAGTCAGATAGTCCTCCACAGTTTCCAAATTCCTGACATAAACAACTTAAAGAGAGAAGAAATGATGGTCACCTGCTTTAGAATAGGTCATCGTGGTGGTCAGTTATGCATTCATAAGGATTTTCAAGATTTCCCTTCTTCCTTTTGCTGAAGACCTGTGAAGGGGTATCTTTGTCTTCTCTTAATGCTTTGTAGACCCCTACCGTGTCACTTAAAATTCCAAAGTCTGATATTTTGGCTCTCATCTGATCACCAGCCACTGTTGTACTCTAATTGCTTTCCATGGCCCCCATTGCTCCTTGTGACCTCATGTCTACTGATTTGCTTCAGCCTCCTGGAAATATAAGAAACTGCAAAATTCTCTTACTTGCCATCTATCATGTAGATTTTCATGCTAATCCTTAGATATATTTTATATTTCTTTAAATGCTTAATTTTGTTACATGTTTGTGAATGTTTTGATAGCATGTATATTCTCACACCATGCCCATGCAGTGCCACAGTGGGCCGGAAGACGACACTTAATTCTCTGGAACTGGAGTTAGGGCTGGTTGTAAGCCACCATGTGCTTGCTGGGAACCAAACCCAGGTCCTATGCTAAAACAAGTGCTCTTAACCTCTGAGTCATTGCTCCAGTCCCAACTTTAATTGTTTGACAAAGGGTATCTCAGTGAACTTGAAACATATGGATTTGGCTAGACTGGTTGGCCAATAAGTTTTAGGAATCTGCCTGACTCTGCTGTACTCCAACCCCCACTGCTGTCATTACAGGGATGTGCCATGCCTTTTTTTTTTTTTTTTTTTTTTTTTTTTTTTTTTTTTTTTTTTTTTTTTTTTTTTTTTTTTTTTTTTTTTTTTTTTTTTTTTTAGTATTACCATGAATATGGGAGATCCAAAGTCAGGTTCTTAGTATTTTGCAACAGGCTTTTCTTTACTGACTGAGTAATTGCTCCATCTCTTTTCCCTTATTGTCATTTTTATTTTATGTTAGTGTCTATTTGATTCATTTATTGTAGGATATTAGCTATTTGTCACCTTTTAAGATTTTATATTTGCTTTCTTCTTATTTTCATATGTCCTTGAGATGACTTCTTAGGCTATTTGAGATTTACATAGATATACATTTATGTAGATGTGTATTGCTATAAGCTTCCATGTTAGTTTTTGAGATAGGATTTATCTGTGTAGCTCTGGCTGTCCTGGAACTTGCTATGTTGACTAGGCTGGACTCAAATTCTGAAATTCCCCTGCCTGTGTCTCCTGAGTACTGGGATTAAAGGCGTGCACTACCATACATGGCCTGTATTATTGCTTTTGATGCATTTTACATATTTTGGCATATGTTTTCATTTTCATTTGTTTTGAAAAATTTATTAAAGCTCGTTTTTCCAGATATAAATACAGTTAGAAATAGACTGTTTAGGATTACTTTTATTTGGTATATCACTTTCCCCCTTTCCTTTTATGTTCTGTGTGTCTATAATGGTAAGGGATTACTTTTTACTGGCAGAATATTATTGATTCTTCTTTGCTAATCCATTTATCCATCCTTTGAATGTATATGCATGTACGTGTGTTTGTGCAGGTTTGTGTGCATTTATGTGCATGTGAAAGGCAAAGGTTAGTCAGGTGTTGTATAAGTCAGGGTTCTCTAGAGGAACAGAACCCAAAGGATGAATACACACACGCGTATATAATCAGCTTACACACACACACACACACACACACACACACACACACACTCACACACACACACACACACACTCACACACACACAAAACATTCATTTTAGTTTGGATAACAATAGAAGGATAATACTTAAGAGGCTGAGAACCAGTAGCTGTTTGGTCCTTGAGGCCAGATGCCTCAACAATAAGAATAATCATCCAGTGGCTGTCTCACTAAGAACGGAGTAGTTGCTCAGTGTATAGGCTGGATGTACCAGCATTCAGTTTGAAACTGAAAACCTGGAGAGTTCTTGGAGAGCTAAAGCCTGGAAATGCCAGCTCTTATATTAGCAAAGAAATCCTCATCCATAGCAACAGGATAAATTATTTTAGTGGCTGGAAAGAAGAACCAACCAACCAACGAAAAAACTTCCATCTATCATGCTCCTTGTATCTGAGCTTTTATTAGTAGGTGCCACGCACATAAATCAAGGCATTTAAGATAATTTCTCATTTGATACTTTGTACTCAGGTGATTCTAATTTGTGGCACTTTGACATTAAAACTATCATAGATGTCTTCCTCAATTACAGTTTTTTAAAAATATATATAAGGTCTTTTACTGAACATGGATCTCACAAGTTATTCCAGACTGGCTAGCCAGAAACTCCCTGAGAGTCTTCACCTTCTCAGCACTGCGACTTTAGGTGGATGCTACAGTGGCCAGCTTTTCTACATGTGTGCTAGAAAGCAAACTTAGGTCATCAGGCTTATACTAAACCACCAAATCCCTTACGTTTAGTTATTAATAAAAAGTATGGACTATGTCACATTGTGGATTTTCCTCTAATTGTTCTGAATAGTCATTTCTTATTTTTGCTGTTTTAATATTTGATGCTTTGGAGTTTTATTTAAAAATGTTTGGTTATTGTCTATTTCTCTTTTATGTTTTCTTCTAGTGAGATTTATAATTTTATATTCTCTTTAGGATTTTCTTAAAATGGTAGTTTGATAGTCACGAAGTCCCGCTGTTTTCTATTTGTCTGAAAGGACTTTATTTCTCTGAAAGATAGCCCTACTGAGTACAGTACTCCTGGTGGGAATTACTCCTTTTAGAACTCAGACTATGCCTTTTGTTCCTTTCTGTCCTGTAGGGGGGAAATCTGCTTTTACTTTCATGAAGTTACATTTAAATGTGACTTGATGTGCTTGTATTTTAGATTAAAAATAATCTTACTTCATACTTTTGTCTCAATCATATTCTACTATTATTAATAGAATTTCTCATCATATCCATTTGGGATTTATATGCCCTCTCTAAGGGGATGCTTATAACCTCCCAAGATAAGGGAAGATTCTTTCTACTAATTTGTTTAATATGCTCTCTTTGTCATTAACTTTGACCTTCTTGCTTTCAGGTATTATAAAAATTTGTTCATTTAATGGTGTTTCATGGGTCTTGAATGGTCTTTCCATTCTTTATTACAGTTTTTCTTTTTTAAAAGAGACTTTTCACAAAAACTCTTTAATTTCAAATATATATTCTTCCAATTGGTCTTCTGTTATTGAGACATTCAGTTTTTTGTGACCCAACAAATTGTATTTATTTAAGTATGCATACACATTTCCGCATTTAGTGGTTCTTAACAGAGTGGGAAACATGGCAACAATTAGGAGGTTAGGCCCACCATCTGAAAATGTGGTTACACAGAGCTCCTCTGGGTCCACATTGAGGATTTAAGGAGCAGCAATGATGAAACCTGAGTCTGCAGGAGACTTTCAATTTTTAAAATTTATATAATTAGCATCTTCATTTACAGCATCTGTTTTTTTTACCCTCAAGATATCTCTTGGCTGAATAACTTCATATTCTATATGGTATTCCTGATTCCATTTGCCATGTATATTCTTTTGGGTCTTATTGAGTTTTTAAAATTTATTTTATTTGAGAATTTTATACATGTACATAATGTATTTTTAAAATTTTTATTAATTCATTGAGAATTATACAATGTATTTTGATCTTGTTTGTCACCAACTTCTCCCACTAATTTCATCCAGGTACATACCACCTCCTTAACCCATCTTCATTTCACATTCTTGCTTTTTAAAAAGACAGTTAACTCTAATGTGAGTTGCACATGTACTTTTAGGCATGGAATTAGAAGCCTGGTTGACTTACCAGGTCGACAAAAAGAAAACTGACTCTCCTTCCCCTGGAATCCACTAACTGTCCATAGGTCTTGAATTATAGGTGGGGGTTCATAACCCCCTTTCCACTCCATGTAAGAATGTTGCCTGTCTTGGTCTTATGCAGGTGTTGTTAAGGCAACCTTAGCTTCTGTGAGCTCTTGAATCCTGACATTTCTAGAAGATACTATTTTACTTCAGTCCTTCTTGACCTCTGGTTCTTACAATCTTTCTGACCCCTCTTCAGAGATGGTCCCTGAGCCTGGGTGTGTGTGGTACAGATGTCCTATTTGTGGCCAAAGACTTCCTTGACATTAATACTCTGAACTCAGAACAGTTGTGAGTTTCTGTATTTACCACTCTCTTATTCTACAAAGAAACCTCTTTGATAAGGTATGAGAGATGCATTAATCTACAGATAGAGAGATACACATTCAGAGGGAAGTTTGATACTATGTCCATTTAGCAGAAAAAATAGTAATAGGTTTACCTCTAGGGCTTGTGAGATTCCTACTGTGGGCTCCTGGCCACATTTATGTGCCAAATATGGATTTCTTCCTGTGTAATGGACCTTAAATCCAAGCAGAAAGTAGCTGATTGCTCCCATATCATTCATATTCTTATTGCACCCATGGGTCTATCTAGCATCATTGGTCATAGACCACCATTGGTCATTACTACAGTTCAAAGTGTTCAAAGCTGGGTAAGACAGAGATTTCCTTCCTAGTAGTGCACATAGCACCTTCCAGTACTATGAAAATAGCAGGGAGGAAACTTCCTGGTCAGGAACAACTTAATTTTTCCATTTCTTGTGACCAGTGTGTGTAGTGCCTTCAGCAATGCTGTCTCACCATCGAGTTCTGGTGGATGACTAAAAGCAAAGTCAGTATCCTGCATTCTTTTGGATGGGTCTCCAGGACACTTTCGACCAACAACTTGAGGGAATGTATCTCACAACTAGCTCAGGACATTTTATTTGGCAATCTATGGCTTCTGGGATGAATATCCTATGTACGCTAACCCCAATTAAACTCTTTTATGACTGTATATTATATGGTGAGTTTTCATATGAAATTTTCCAAATATCTTTAAAAATATCTACCCCTTACCCTCTTTGCTTCTTGGAGATGCACCAATTACATTCTCCATTACCCGTTCTAGTTTGGCTTTCTGCTGCTATGACAAAACACCGATACAAATCATCTTGGAGGAGGAAAGTTTTCATTTGGCTTATTATTAAGGAAAGTCCAGGAAAGAACTCAGAGCAAGATCTGGAGGCAGGAACTGAAGCAGAGACTGTGGTGAAATGTGGCTTACTTCCTTGAACTTCAAAGCTTTCTCACTTTGCCTTCTTTAATACCTGGGACCTCCTTCCCAGGAGTGGCACTACCCATGGTTGACTGGGCCCCTCCACATTAGCCAGTTGTTAAGAAAATAGCCCCACAGATTCCCCACAGTCCGTTCTGGTTGAAGAAATTCCTCAGTTGTGATTACCTAACTTTGACAAAAACTAGCCAGCACCCCCAACTTTCATGTCTTCCTTTTATATTTTGAACTCAGTATAAGGAGTGCTGCCCATATGCATATGTGTGGGGCTGTTCACTGAAACATGAGCAAACTATCAGGGGCCACAAATCTGAAAAAACTGACTTGCCCTTCTTCAATGGCCATTAATTGCCAAAATAGCTCCTTAGCTAGGCATGGGGCCTCATGAGCTTTGCCCCTGCTCCCCCAAGGCTCAGGGGACACAGAAGAAGAGGCGGCAGGAAGGTCACTGAGATTTTTAATAATCATAATTTTAAATGTTTTATTGATAATTTTGTCACAAATAATATTGTTGAAATCTATTGCCAGAAATTATTATATATAAAACATCATAGTGTCTTGGCTCCACCCTGTCCTATTGCTCTTATTATTTTAAGATCAAAATTCCATAAGTCATATATTTTCACCAATTTTATTGGGGGGTGTTATTCTTTTTTGTATGTGTGACAGGGTCTCCTGGATGACCTGGCGCTCATTGTGTTGGAATGTATTATGTTGACAAAACTGGCCTTGACCACACAATCTAATTGCTTTTGCTTCCCCAGTGCTGGGTTTAAAGGTAGGTACTATCATGCCTCGTCCTATAACATATCTTAAAGTTTTGATTATTCACTGTTGAAGTTTAGATCCTGACATCCCTTCCTTTGGGCTTTGCAGTTCTTGGTTGCTATTTGTAGCTTGTTCATTTAGTGATTTAAATCTTTCAGTTGTATATTCTCAAGTCCATTACATAGATGGCTCTACTTTTAGCTCAGGTTTCTTTGTTATCTTTCCATTATCTCATTAGGATTTTGGTCATTGTATCTCTTTTTTATATCATAACAAGCCAGGAACCTCCACTGATTGCTAGCATATTTCTTTGGTGCTTTTAGAATTTTCCTTTTCATTAACTGCCCCACTGTCAGTTTAAACTGAAGTTCAGTTTTTCAGTGGAAAGGTGGTGTTCCATTCTTTACACAGAACCTTGTCAGTTAACAGTTTCCTTGGTTATAGCCATTAAAATACTGTTTCTATGGTTTTCTAAAGTAACCCCTTCCTAGTTGCATTTGACAGAACCGTGGAGTATATGCTTCACAGTACAATCCAAATAAGGTAACATCTGTTTCAGAGACAGTACATTGACAGTGTTTGATGCTTTTGCTGATACCATGAGAGTATTTTGTTATCTTTTCCCTGGGTTTTATTTCTGAACGTTCTAACTGATTTATCATACTTCCTGCTAACTGTATTACAGAAACGATTATCATCTGTATAGTTTTTAAATTTTGTATATATTTTTTCTCAAATAAGGAAATGAAACAATTTTTAGCTAAGAGCTCCACATTACATTTGGGAAGCAAGGTGAAATTGATTTCTGTGATTGGTAGTACATTTTCATGGATACAATAGAGCATGATTATTATAATTCTTGAAGAACCCAGAAATACATGGTATAGACATAAAGGTCACAAGGGGACATTTTAAAACTGAAAGAAAGTCTGTCTCTCGCTTCAGGAACATTTGAAGATTGGGAACATTTAAAAGTTTTTTGTATTATTGCTGTTTGAGAATTCCATGCATACTTATTTAGAGTTACTATTGCTGCGATGAAGCATCATAAGCAAAAGAAGCTGGGGAGGTAAGGGTTTATTTGGCTTACATATTCTGAGTCACAGTTCACTAAGGGAAGTCAGGGCCGTAACTCAAACTGGGCAGGAATCTGCAAGCAAGAGTTGATTCAAAGGCCATGGGGGATTGCCACTTAAAGGCTTGCTACTCATGACTTGCTCATCCTCCTTTCTTATAGATCCCAGGACCAACAACCCACAGTTAGCCCTACTCACAATGGGCTGGGCCTTCTTCCATCATTCGATAAAATTAAGAACATGCCCTATAAGTTTATTTGTTTGCAGCCCAATCTTCTAGAGGCATTTCCTCAATAGATGTTCCCTTATTCTCAGATGACTATGGCTTTGTCAAGCTGACCAAAAGCTAGCCAGCATAACGCATACAGTGTGTTTTGATGAAGTCTAGTTCCTATTCCCTCCCCTACACTTTCTCCTCTAGCCCTCTCCCCACTCTTCCCTCCAAATTTCATGTATTCCTTTAAACATTTCATTTCTTTTAATTTAAAAATTCATGCAATATATATTGATCATGTTTTCCTCTCCCCAAGCTCCTCCCAAATCCTCTTTACTTCCCTCCGTATCCAACTTTATGCTCTTTCTCTTTCACAAAAACAGACAATAACCACCCCCCTAAAAACACTTCACAGAAACACACAAAGGGAAATTAAAACAAAAAAACAACAGATCAATAAAACAAACAAATGCCCAAACAAAATGAAACAAAACAAAAAGTCCATTTAAAAATGTCATTGAGTTTATTCTGTGACGGTCAACCACTCCTAGATATCGGGCATGGACATGTAGTGTGGTTGCTTTACCAGTTGACACTAGATTGGAGAAAACTGTTTTTTCCCTTTTTTAGTAGGTTTCAGTTGTAAATAGCTTCCTGGTTAGGGATGGTACCCAGTGTCCATCTCTCCCTCTCAGTGCTGAGACCCTGCCTGGATGAACTTGCTTAGGTCTTGGCGTGCAGCCCCAGTCTCTGAGTTTGTATGTGCTCATGCTCTCTTATGTCTGGAAGACACTTTCGCTTTGGAGTCTTCTGTTACCTCTGGCTCTTACAATATGTCTGCCTCCTCCTCCACATAGATTCCTGAGCACTGAAGGAGGGATTGGAGAAAGCTATCTCATTAAGGGCTTATTGCTCCAAAGTCTCTTCACACTCTGTACATTGTTCAGTTATGGGTGTCTGTGTTGATTACTATCTTCTGTAAAAAGAAGCTTCTCTGACTAGAGATAAGTGGTGTACTGACATATAGCTATAGCAATATGCTCTCAGGAGGCGTTTAACTGCTATGCTTCTGTTGCAGAATAACAGTAGTTGGTTTTCCCTTAGGGGTCATGACTATTACAGAAGGAATTCTCCCTGTTGCCTCCTCAGCTATGGGTGGGATTTTGTAACCATGTCCCTTAGGGGTCATGACTATTATAGAAGGAATTCTCCCTGTTGCCTCCTCAGCTATGGGTGGGATTTTGTAACCATGTCCCTGATCCAAGCTTTGATTTTTGTCTGGCCTGGTCTTTAGCAGATCACTTGCATGCAGTTACAGCTACTGTTGCTTCCTATGTGTAACTGCTCTGTTGTGTCCAGAAAACATTGTTTCCTTGTAGGTATCCAAAACCTCAATACCTTCTGGCTCTTTTTTGTTGTTGTTGTTGTTTTTTTTTGTTTGTTTGTTTTTCAAGACAGGGTTTCTCTGTAGTTTTAGAGCCTGTCCTGGAACTAGCTCTTGTAGACTAGGCTGGCCTCAAACTCACAGAGATCCACCTGCCTCTGCCTCCCAAGTGCTGGGATTAAAGGCGTGCGCCCCCACCTCCCGACTTGCCTTCTGGCTCTTAACGATCTTTTCACCCTCTCTTTCACAATGCTCCCTGAGACCTGATGACTTGATATATTCTCTCTTATATATAAGTCTTACTAATAGTCTCTCTCTCTCAAATATTTTAATACAGGGTGTCACAATGTAACCTTGGCTTGTTCGGAACTCACTATGTAGCTCAGGGTGTCCTGGAACTCTTAGAGCTCCTCCTGCCCCTTCCTTCCAAGTTCTGGGATTAAAGGCGTGTGGTACCATTTGGTGTCTCTGTTAGTCTCCTTTTCTCTGCACATGGAGCAGTTTTGGGTCTCTGTATCAATCGTCATCTACTACAGAAACAAAGTTCTCTGATGAGGATTAGGGAAGTACTGATCTATGGATGTAGCTGTAAGTCCTGAGGAGTTTGGTTTAATACTGTATCCATTCAGAAAAATAGAAGTAGTTGCCTCTCCCCTATAAGGCCTATGTCCTACCCAGCCACAGACTCACGGCCACATTACTGGTGCAGGCATGTGCTATGTCTTGTGGAGTAGGCCTTGAATTAAATCAGAAATTGATTGTTTATGATATTATATAATTATTTATTATATAAAATTCATGCCAATATTGCACTAGTGGGCATATTTTGCCAAGACATCATTATTATAGTAGAAGTTAGTGGAGATTTAGCAGCAATGTTAAAGAACACAGAATTCATAATGATCTTATTAAAGACTAGAGTTAAGTACATAGAACTTATCATCTTAACTTTACATTTTAAATGAGCCTTGACCAAACAGGAGCTTCAAATGGCATAGAAGGGGTAAACAGGAAGCCCTAATAGTCACCACCTATACCAGGAGTAGCTGGAATATTTTCGCCTGGAGAAGACTATAGTTTGCACAGGCTCTGATTTGTGTTTGGTTGGAACACTGATGCATTTCCCTCTAGCAACTTCCAAGACAACATTATATGTTCCTTTACCTGAGTTCTTGCTTATAGTGGTTTGACTGGGGATGGTCCCTATAGTCTCTGGTATTTGAATACTTGGTCCCTAGTTGGAGGTGCTGTTTGAGGAGGCTTAGGAGGAGAAGCATTTCTGAAGGAAGTATGTCACTGGGAGCAGGCTTGTGAGCTAAAAGTCTTTTGACCACTTTCAATTAACACTTTCTCTCTGCTTCATATGCATGGCTGAGATATACGCTCTCACTTTTCTGTTCCTGCTGTCATTGCTGTAATCTGTCATTTGTCTCTTGCTGCCATGCCTGCCCCTGGCCAATGTGAACTCCAGTAAGCCCAAATAAACTCTTTCTTCTATAAGTTGCCTTGGTCATGATGTCTTATCAAAGCAACTGACACACGGCTGCATAGCTCTATCTTGAGATTTCACTTACTGGGATCTTAAGTGAATGTCTCCAGAAGCACAATACGTCTCTCCCCATAACCAAGCTTCTTATCCTCTTGTATCAACAATATGCTGTTTTGTAGTCTTGTGCTATTCCTAGATAGCTCTGCTTCTCTACCCTTCACCTTTGAAGCAACTGGGGAGATTCACCTGAAAAGTTTGGCTACCCAAGTTTGTATGAAGGCATTCACACTGTCTATGGACAATGATGGATAGTCTGTCCTAGTGTGGCCTGGATTTTGTGCGATAATCAGATACATACAGGTGCTAATAGGTTTTCTGTAATACGATTATATGTTCCTCTGCCAACACAGTAAGCCAGATCAAGCCAAACTGAAAAAGTAAAAGAGCAGGTATATTTGAGCAAAGCAACACCCAGGTGAACCTTTTGGTTCCAGAGATTGGGGCCAGAGAAAGTCACACAGCTGAAGTAAAGCAGCGGGCATACATACACTGTAGGCAAGGGGTGATGACCTGCCCTCCACAAGCTGGGTTTGTACCCAAGTATGATCAAAGCTGACCACTTTAGGCAGGGTCTAGGGCTGCTGGCAACTTCAGGGGTGAAGCTGCCATAGCTGCCAAGAATGCAGAACTGAGTGTTTTGATGGCTTTTTCTTTTTGTTGGTGATTCTCTGAGAGGGTGGGGTTTGGAGAGAGAGAAATGGGGCTTCCCAGATCAAGTCGCAGTGAGTTGAAAGTTCCAGTCAAACAGTGCCCATCCTTCCTATCAAGCATATTTCACCTTGTCACAAGACATGTCAGGGTGAGGTTGTCTCCATCCCTGCACAGAGCTTATAAATTGATATGTATCTTGTTGCCATGTTAGGAATTATATCACCTGTTCAAGTCATCCAGAGTGGTCCTATCCTGAGAAAAGAGCATAAAATGGTTCATCACTCTGCTAACAAGAACTTCATCCAAGCTTATAGAGATATCCCACAAAACACTACAGCTTCAGCCAGTGTGACACATTAAGGCATGGCTTATATCCATTACAACTGAAGAAGGCATACAAACACTATTCAATTATCTGGAACCAAAATCAATATGTCCTACTTAACTGACACCATGAGACACATATCTGAGAGAAATACTTTGCTATGAAAACTATCATATAAATTTGATATAGTCTGTTATTACCCCAGATACACAAATATTAATGTATGGATATAAGGTAATATGGTATCTTTGGGAAAATAATAATTCAAAATAATGATTTTTGAGGAAACTCAGTGAGATACCAGATGATACAGACAACCCATTGAAATTACAAAATATTTGAATAAGATAATTCAGAGAGAGAGAGAGAGAATATGAGAAAAGGAAATAAAGAAAAATCTTGGGAGTAAGACCTTCATATAAGACATAAGAATACAAATGAGAGTCCCTCTCATAAAAGACTAAGTTGAACAGAAGAAAAAAATATCTGAGCTTGAAGATAGGTCTTTTGAAATAATCTAGCCTGAAAAAGAAAAAAATGGCAAAAGAAAAGGGAAAGACTGATGGAATGGTATGAGACTAAATAACAAAATAATAAATATTCAACTGGCAAAGAAAAATTCATTTAATAAAATAAAAATATGTATTTTTCCAATTTTGAAAGATCTCGTCATCAAGTTCTAGGAACTTGGACAGAGTGTATATTGATTCAACCAAAGAGGTTCTTTTGAGGTACCTTATATTAAAACTACTAAATGTCCAAATAAAAAATAGTTATAAAAATACCAAGAGAAAAAATAAAAAGACTTATAACAATATCTCCATTAGATTTATAACATATTTGTCAACAGAAACCTTACAGGAAAGAACAGAGTAGGATGATACATTTACAGTGTTAAAAAAGAAACAAGAGAAACACACACACACACACACACACACACAGAGAGAGAGAGAGAGAAACTCCTCCAAACCAAGAATGCAATACCCAGATAATATGTTCTTAAGAAATGAAATCTTTGTAGGACAAGTGAATTTATCACTGATCTTCAAACATAAATGATAGTAGAAGAAATAAACAAATCATATTCTCATGGTTTAAATCAGATCTGGCCAAAGCTGAGACTTAAACGCCTCTGGGCCAGTCCGATAGGAACTCTCCAACCCAAAACTTCACCAGAGCCTCTGTGATCAACAAACACAGTGGAGACATTGTGTCATAATGATTAGCCAATTTCAGGGTCTGGTTCGAAGTTAATGCATAAACAATTTAATCTCATGCTGCTTATTTAAATTATAACAGAGCTATATTTTGTTTTTCATTTTGAGACAAAGACTCCTGATGCCCAGGCTCACCATGAATTCCTCATCCTCTTGCCTCCATCTCCCAAATGCTGGGATTGCAGGTATGTAGTACAATAGTTGGCTCTATGGGTTTTTTAAAATAATGTACACAATCAAAATGTCTAGGAACTCTAAAATATGTTCAAGAGACAAAACCTAAAAATCCACGTGGTAGGATGAGGTAAGATAAAGTCTAAAGACATAAGCAGTTTGTTTCATAAAATTGCAGCAAATAATTTCTCAATCTTAGACAAAGAACATACAAACACAAGAAAATTTTAGGGCTACATATATGACCTAAGAAGAACCTCTCCACAACACATCATTGTTAAGATATCAATATAAAAAGCATAGGAAAATAAATTAAAATATATAAGGGAAAAAGACCAATAAAAGCAAAAGTATCAGTAAAACAGGCTGCAATCATAGGGGAAGGTCTTTTTGAAAGTACTTATATAATGAGTTCTCATATACACTGAACTGATCTCCCTTTAAATACAGGCAAGGGTGATGGGAAAACACTTGGAGTTTGTTTGAGGTGTGATAACAACGAAGAATTGAGTTAAAAGAGAATAAGAACCGGGACAACCTTACTGCAGGCTGCATCGGGTGAGCTAGCCAAGGCAGTGCTGGAGAGCTAGTCTGGGTAGTGATGATGCAGAAAGCCAGCAAGCTGACAAGACCAGTTACCATCCAGTCACAGGCCCAGGCTATGGATTGGCCTGCCCTGACATCTGCAGCATCAACGAATTGTTGAAGCATGTGAAGGGGACAAACCTACAGACCCCAACCTGCAGGATCTCCATGACACAGGACAACAGCAGCATATCCAAGAGGAAACCAGAAGCTTTGAGCCAGACGAATGACTCACAGCAATGAACACTTGTAATGAGATTCTTCGTG
Organism: Ondatra zibethicus; assembly: GCA_004026605.1. Lineage (NCBI taxonomy): Eukaryota > Metazoa > Chordata > Mammalia > Rodentia > Cricetidae > Ondatra > Ondatra zibethicus. The sequence continues at coordinate 1,818 of PVIU01028074.1, read as the reverse complement.
TGTGTGTGTGTGTGTGTGTGTGTGTGTGTGTTTTGTTTTGTTTTTTGTTGGGGAGTTCACAGGGGCGGAGGGAAGATGCAAGGGGTTGGGGAGATAAGTGGGATCAGTATGCATGATGTAAAGTCCACAAAGAATCAATAAAAGTTAAAAAGTAAAGAACTGAGACAAAAGGGACGGTCCATTTATATAGCCATTTGACTGGAACTTGGAAGGAGTTATTTGACAAAACTGCTAAAGATCTCATTTTAACCACTTACCTGAGAAAAATCTATGTAGTGATATTTCATTTGTATTTTAATAAATAAAGCTTGCCTGAAGTTCAGAGAGTAAAACAGCAACACTGATTGGCCTTACAGACCAGGCAGTGGTGACACGCACCTTTAATCCCAGAAGCCACATGAGTTTGCTATAGAAACTGGGCAGTAGTGGTGCACACCTTCAATCCCAGTCCTAGAGAGGAATATACAATGGGAGGAGACAGCTTTCAGACCCAGTGTCATTCTGAGATTCCTGGAGGCAGGATCGCCATTTCAGACTGAGGTAGAGGTAAGAGCCAATGGCTGGCTGTTTTGCTTTTCTGACCTTCAGGTTGAACCCCAATTTCTGTCTCTGGGTTTTTATTAATCATGATACTAATTGATTACATTAAAGTTCTATGGGATGATTGTTTGTGGTGTTTGGGATCGACCCTGGGGTTTTATGCATGCTAGGCAAACAGTCTGCCAATGAACTAACTACACCACTAGCCCACATGGGATACCCTACTAACAGTGAGAAACTATGTACTCTGAGGAGCGAAATGTGTGACTTGCTTATTAATCAGCAAATATGTGCAATCGTTACTGACAGTAATGTTTATAACTCTGGAGGAGATAAGAAGCTGTCCTGGTGCCCCTTGTGCTGTGACCTTAGAACCTATGAATGCTTGTCTGGTTATACTTTATATTTAGGTATCTGTGAGGCAGGAGATTCAAGGTCTGTTTGACTTTAAAGTGGATGCTTTAGAATTCCTAGGTTAAAGGGTTATATTACATGTGTAGATGGAAGCATTTGTTGACTGAGTTATCTTGTGCTAAGATAACTGCCTGATGCTGAGCACAGTATCTTCTCTACCCCCATCCTTTATTATGGATATCCTGGCTGAAGGATGGAAGGCAGAAATATTCTATCACGTATCACCACATACTGTAGTTGGTATTGGCCAGTTCATATTCTGTGAACTCCTATTATTATTCATGTAATTAATCCCATGGATTTTTCTGGTGGTTTTAGTATCAGAGGAGGACATCATCCATTGGCAAGGTACACAGAGAAGGCACCCTGTTGTGCAGGTGGAATATTATCAGCAGGCCTTGGTTTTATTCTACTGTTGTAAGGATGCCTCAGGAGCAATCCCAATATAATAAGGTGCTTTTCCATGGCCCAAAGCATCATTATGCTTTGTATATGGAGTGTTATGTGCTTAAGTTCTGTGTGAGTCTCTGTTGCTGAGAGGGCTGAAGAAGCATCCAGTCACTTTTGGAATGCTGGATGGCATGATATCAAGAGGGTGGTTTCGCTTGATCTTAGCCAAAAGGTGAAATGTATAGCTCAATAAAAATAATAAAATAAGTAAATGACATCCATCTTTCCCACAAAAGAGGGTGATTTCTTCTATAGGATGCTTTGAAGGGAGTAATGGCCATTATGTATGGTTGAGAGACTTTTGGATACAAGATTAACAAAGGCATTACTGTCAAGTTTTACCTTATAGCACTATTTGCAATGACCATTCACCCCCCCTTTTCTAAAAAAAAATAAGTAAATTGTGTAACTAAA